>CABFOQ010053747.1:51042-62185 GCA_900660455.1 Gephyroberyx darwinii
GTGATTATTCTGCAATGTTGACCAACAGGACTGATGCGCTCTGATCCAGGTTTGAATAGTCCGACTTTGTGAAATTCCCCTTTCAGTCACTAGGGAGAGACTCTAAACTAGGAAAGCAGCTGTTATACTCAGGGTCCCACAGCAGTCGGACTGCCAGCCGCAGAGTCCGCACCGCACAATCATCCGCACACCGGCCTGCGGGACGCGTCGCCCTCTCCGTCCGGGATGGAGAAAGATGCCTCTGAAACGGACCCATCCCGTCAGCGAAATGAGGCCGTGTGTGTCCTTTACGGAGAGTTCACGGACACGCTCAACGACAGGGTCAGGTACTCGGTGAGCTTGACGGAGAGTGCCCTGGCTATCCAAAAGATCACGTCGTCACCTGGACGGACGAAGGTGGTTTTTAACTTGATTGACTGTGTAGGCTGTCGGGCGTACAGAGGGGAGGGCAGCGCGGACGTCGGGGCTTACTTCTCCGCCTATTTCTACCCGTTCAAGAGGCGGTGGATGAGCGCCGGCGTGGCCCGTCAGAGAGTGGAGCAGTGCTTTCGGGTCGCCAGTGTCCAGGACCCTCTCGCCAATCTCCAGGAGGCTGAGAGATGGGCTCATGCCATCAGAGATGCCTCCATACAGCAGATACCCCGGCGAGATGGTGAGCACTGGGAAATGATGATCACATAAAATAATTGATTATGTGTATATGTGTATCTATGGTAACTTCCCTGACGAAAAAGAGCTACTCTGATCATATCACACTTATAAATATCAAAGCAAAACTAGAGGTCCTAGGTCCTTGAAGGAATAATATTAAAATAGCATCATAGAGATGTACCGTAGGAGATGAAAAATACCATAAAGTGCGATAATGTCACTATAATTAGAGCTGAGTACACACACGCACACACTATCCGTCCCTGGAGGAGTATAAAAGGAATATGGTTGTTCCTTGTGGTTTGTCTCGTTTTATTTTACTTTGTCTGGTAACGAGAGCTGTTGGAGAAATAACTCTCTGAACGGGTAAAGGACTCATAAAAGTGTAAGCGCTAAGTAACTTGCCTTTCAAAAAGCGCACTTGCTTCCTCAACCATTTACTATATAGTTACACCCTTATCCCCTTTGCCAACAAGAAGGAGGAATGCATTGTGGCATTCCCTCTGCTCCCGGGAACCTGCTCTACCTGCTGTGAAAGGTGACCCACCTCTTGATATGTTAGCCATTACACCTCACGTCATTTGTGACCTGATGAAACAAAATGTCCCTTTGAGCACAACAGACACCCCTTTGCACCTGAGCAGCCCGCTGCAAAGCCACATTCACACCAGTGTAGATTTTCATCTGATCTGTGGACTTGCTCTGTCTTGTTATTGCTGCGCAGTAAGTTGTAGATCAGTTTCGTTGTTGATGGGTGGAATTTCACGTCAGAACAAATCAGCCTTTTCATCTTCTTCTGCTGCAGCTATTTCTAATTAGGTCTCATCTTGCCCTGCTTTGTCTGAAATACAGACTGTTCTCATCCCAAACTCAGTCCCTTCATCTTCTTATCTCATCAGCCTCTCTTCTCCATCCTGGAATACAATGAGCCAGTAATTAACCTGAATATAGTGTTTATTCAGCTACTTACCCTTTATCACTTGGGAGGACGTGATGATACTTCTGATGATGATGCAAAGCCGCAAACTAACAAGGTGACTTTCTGTCCAAATGATGAGGTGCCAATCCTTGCACCAACACAAGGTAATAGGTAATATTCTTCAATACAGAAGTGCTTATCTGGTTAAAATATGAAACGGAGCTCCAGTCCCACAGGCGTACACTCCTGGGCAACCAGCACAGTTCAAAGAGGAGACGGATATTTGACTTGGCAGCGACCGGTTTGGAATGTCGGCTGCCAAGGATGGAGCCAAGTGTTAGTGGTGGGATAAGGAATGAGGTCGCCCCCCTGGTAGCAGCCCCCAGGTGTACACTGCAAACACAGAGAGAGAGACAGAGAGAGATGAGAGAGAGAGACACTGGGCTCTTTGTGTGATGAAGAACTTCCAGCCTCCCTCTGGTCTGGAGCCAGCAGGAGTTAGAGTTTCATCCCTATGCCAGGCAGGCAGATGGTAACTTGAGAGGTAACTGGGCAGCCCTCTCACCGCTCGCTCTCTGGACTAATCAAAAGACTCCAGATAGGAAGGTTTTTTAAATGTCATCTTACACACATTAATGAACTGGATATCGATAGCTGCAAGCTGGTAAGCCATCGAGATGTTCACTAACAATTGGACAGTTTGTAACTTGGTGCTGGATTATTTCCTTGGAAGTGGAGTGATGATGCAATGATATCATTAATTTATAAGGTTGTTTTAGCATCCCAGATCCAGGGCAGCCAATAATACACTATTTAACAGAATATATTATGTGTTTTAAATGAATAATGTTGCGCTAATAGATGCAGCAAAATGTGCTGTTGCTTCAATGCCTTGTTGTAGAGAGAGTATGGAAGTCAGTGTGATTCACTAATCCCTCATAGTGTATCACCCCTACATTAATTACATGTCATCTCATCTGGCATTGCAGATGGAAAGGTTGGATTAAAAGTGCAATTGCAGTGCAAGATTTATATTTAGTGAGAGAGCTATCAGTCACTCAGTTTCACTAAAATGAAGTGAACTCAATATGTGAAATTGTAGCCTGCTCCTTTTCAAATTGTTTATGGTGAAATTGTAATTTAAGGCGCAATATATACTAAACTAATTTAGTTTAGTATCCACAGTCTATCACTGTAATGAAGTCCTGCGCAAGTTAATGGTTTGTGATTTGCCATGCCTAGAAGCATCACAGTAAGATTGCATGCAAGGGAATGGGAGGATGGTTACTTGCCTTGCCACTTACTCTCTTGTCTTACTAGCAGCCTCGGGGTGTAGGATTTGAAACTTTAATTTAGATGTAATTTAAATTTAATTTTCCTTTTTTCTTCTCTTTGCAGCTGGTAGAAGGCCGATTACAGATTTTTACATTTTCACAGATTGTACTTAAGATTTCTAAAATATTACATTCATGTCATTTAATTCCTCTTTCTCTTCTACAAGTTATGAATGCATTGTTGATTTCATCTGACCCCAAGATCCTAGAAGCTATTCCAGTGCAAGCATGACTCTTGTGTAGACTGTGCATGGTGTGTGTGTGTGTCTGGGGATGTGTGTGTGTGTGTGTGTATATGTGTGTGTATGTTGGGTACAAGAGAGAGGGAAGGGAGGAAAGAGTGAAAGCTCAAAAAGAATAAGAGAGCCACTGCAGTATGTTCCATTCACACATAAACGAGTGTGTTTTTCGACAGCCACGAGGGCAGCTGTGTGTCTGTCAGTGTGTGATCTCTCCTCCCCGTTGCTTTCTCTGCTAAAACCACTGCATCTTTTCCAGTGAAGAGGTGAATGTGGCCCCCCTTGTGCGTCACCAGCCAACCTCTCACCCCATCCAGCCTCTCGGTCCCCCGGGCGCCCTCGTCTTCTGCTCCCTGACTCAGGCCTGTGATGGCCTGTCAGGGCCCCCTGCCTGGTGATGCCTCTATGGACTATGGTGTTTATACCAAGCCAGCTACCATCCCCCCCGCCCAGCCAAGCTCCTATCCCCCAGCCCGACCTTGAGTTTCAGCTTGTTTCCAGACATGTCAGTCTAGTCTGAATCATTGTTGAAATGGTGTTACGCTCTGGTACACCTGAGACAAGATAGCTTTCACTGAAAGCTTTCACTTGAGTACGCTTTCAGTACATATTTGTGTTTGGTCCAAGAGTTTCCTTTATTGGTTTCATGCCTTATCAAACCCCACCTGTGCTGCAATATGGGATGCTGTAGATGTAGGTACATCTATATTAAGTCAGTTTAGAAATAGTATAGTGATAGCTTCTTGGGAGCTGGATGGTAAAGTCACTCTTTTTTTTCTCCCAAGTTTTTCCATAAGCTCACCGCCTGTCAGCACCATCACATCATCGCATCGAGTCTGCCTGGCACCTCTCTGCCTGTGTCTGTTTACACACTTTTAACTGTGAAATACACACATGGGAGTTTAGAGTTTGCTTGTCAGACAGCTCTTCAATACGAGACAGGGCTAGGTCTGCTTACAGGTACCTAACCTCACATCGCAAATACAGACAGATTTCAAATACACACACTCTCTCTCTCACACATACATACACACACACACCCATTGGGCCCCAGAGCAGTGTCCAGTTGAAGAGGTTGTTTTCAGAGACATGAACTGGTAGCAGTGCATTGCAAATCAATGGGCATCAAACCATGAATTATTCAGTATAATATTGAGCTGCCTTATCAGTTGGAGTCTTTATGGCTTGGTTGACCGCAAGACGGCTACTGTGAAGGGAAGCCTGCCTTTAAAATAGTGGACCCCACAGATACTTTTAATTATAGCTTATCTACATTTATATCAGGCAAGTCATGGTGGAAACCTGTGCTAAAGGTAGTTGATTGACTGCATACAAAAATGATCTTACAGAAAATCAAATATGCCATCGATGTTGGAAACTGATGTATCTACTATTAAGAACGTCATTTCCTGTGATAAATTAAATGAATAACCATGAATAAAGATTTGGGTTGACGGTCAGATGAAAAGCTGCAGAGAGTGACTGTGACTTTGTGTGATTTTGATTGCAATATTTAACTTAAGTTCCCTGATGGATAAACAGGTCGGACCATTTGTTTGAAACCTATCAATGCAACCTTTGTGCAAAGCATTACCACACCATCATATAACAGATATCATCTACTGTATGCACGAATGCCTTTCAACACTCCCTCAGCCTGATTCGCTGTTAGAATAGGTCACATTATATCACCTGAAAGCAAACAGTGTGTAGTCTCTAACTTGTTAACATCATTTCTTTTTCAGTGTGAGTACAAAGACCTAGGAGATATAACACAGGTCCCGCCTTTTAAGTAATTTAGATCAAAGCAGACCACCTTGCATGGCCATTTGTCTCTACAGTTCTTAAGTGCTTTCACTGCGACCATTCATACTGTAACATGACTCTGAAGGAGCTGGACGGGACGGGAAAAGACATTTCGTCAATGCAACTAATACCTTATTTGCTTCAGTGTTATTGTTGTAGGCGGTGTCTAGTCCTTAGCTGCAAGAGGAAGATGTTGATGTCTCTTGAAAAAGTATAGGATTTCAGCGTTGGGTTTGACCTCTTCAAGGTCTTCAATGGTTTTATTGAGGGCATGTTATTCAGCTCAGTTCACCTAGGACATTTTATTGAGCCCATTTTACCACTCTTGAGGGCAAAACTAAAGCTTTTTATTGACAAAAGCTTGCAGCTTCCACTATTGTAGCTGATATTCTGGAATTGTAGACTGGGCCTTTTGTGTTTGAAAGCCACATTGTGTTCTGATACAAATAAACAACAATAGTAGGTTGTTTATTCAGTGTAGGTGAATAGAGGGTTTGCCATGTGCCTGTGTGTTTTCACACTCTCCTAACTCTTCCTGGTGGGTTCACACCTCTTTCTATGAGATATTTTGATACCTCCACCAGTTTCGATCACAAGCACGATCCAAATGAGTAAGAGGGAGGCAATGATAGCAGCAGTGCCATTTCAGGCCACAGTGGAAGAAATTGAGGTTTTAGACAGTGTCAAGGAGAGGAAAACCACTGACAGCAGACTGAAACAGACCTGCTGGCATGAGGCAAATACTGTATGTGTACTGTTTTGGTTGGCGCTAAGCTGGAAGGAAGGCCCTTCTCCTTAGCTAAAAATATTGAAACTATTGATAACTATACATTTACCCATCCACCATCTCCAAGTGTAGAAAACCACCAGGGGTCAGGAGTTAGGGTACTATTTTGTGCAGCTGCTTCTGATAATCACATCCGCAAGGTACAGAGGTCAGCAGCCAAACCGTTTGGGACACTGAAGTTTCTGTCCTTCTAGTGCCCAAAAATGGATTTATTTATTTCGTCCCCTGTGATTCATTTGATATGGCATCTGGTGAGGCTGTGCCCGCTATATGAAAGACAAGGGCATCTACAGCAAAATCCACCTTCAGAGGGGGCGGGGTTCTCTCAGAATTCACAACCCCCCCACTCATGTTTTCACTCAAGTTTGACCTGCTTTCTTTGGCTGGTGTCTCCTGATGACATTTCCAAGGACTTTCCAGGAATTTGGGAGGCAAGTGAGACTCCTTCATAACTCCTGACTGAACAGCATTAGATAATAGGATGAGGGTCTGAAAGCCATGACAGTATATCAACATTAAGCAGCATCTGTCTGAATGGTGTGGTGTGACATTACTGTTTAATGCGATCTTTTTATAACAGTGCGTTTCCGTGCCACAGAGATCCCGAGGGTTGAGGGCAAAAGGTGCAAAAGGTGCACAGAAATGTGATTGAGGTTCCTCTGTTTGTTGACAACAGAGTTGCTAGGCTGCTAACAACATGTGAAACGCAAACCCTTTGTTGTCTTCTGTTTCCATCTTCATCCCGGTGTCTACTTACAACCATTACTCTCTCTCTCTCCTGATCCCTCTCAGGTGTGGTGTATGCGGAGGTGCGTCGCCCCTGCCGGGTCATGGTGCTGGTGAACCCTCACAGTGGGCGTGGCCAGGCGCTCCAACTCTTCACTGGCCATGTACAGGGCATGCTCACTGAGGCTGCTGTCCCCTACACACTGGTCATCACCGGTCAGTATCGTACACACACACACACACTACTCATTTATTTATATTTTAAGCATTTAGCTGACTCTCCAGAATGACTTACGATGAGCGAGCAGGTAGGGAGTCAGTGTCGTGCACACACACACTGCGCCGACCTTCAAACTTTTAAACACTGCACCATCTACTCCCCTCTGCAGTTATTATGTATTATTTGTGTAAATATGAACGTGCAGGGCACAGGCACAACAAAATCAATCAAATACATGTGCATCCATACACACGCATACACACTGTGCATGCACATCACTCATCTCCTCATCACCAACGGGTGCGTGCTCTGCATGAGTTGCTGATGGCTTTTTGTGACCCTAAACAGTGTCATCTGCTGCTTGCTGTCAGCAGAAGCTCTGAACTCTGAGTGACCTGTCTCTAAATAGTGAAGACCCGCCAGGGAACAGGAAAAGGCTTTAATACCAGACTTCATACACAGTACATCTTATATGCCTCCACCTTCCTCTTCCACCTACCCTCCACTCCCTATCCCCTGTTTGACAGGTGCAACAATTTGACAGGTACAATAGTCTGCCAGCATCAGCAAGGCACCTCAGAGTTGTTTGGCATCGTCTGAATCTCTGGGGCAAAACAAAGATGGAATACGAGAGTGAAGATGAAGACGAGAGCAAATCTCTCTCTCTCTCTCTCGCTCTCTGTTTGTGTGTATGTGTGTGTGTGTGTGGGGCCTGTGTGTGAACGTGTTTGTTTGTTTGAGAGTGCTGATGGCATGGGCCATAGGGACATAAGGAAGGTTAGCAGCTGGATGGTGATGAAAACAAGACTGAGGCTGAGTCGACCGCCGGCCGGGAGCACAACAGAATGGAGGAGGGAGAAAATGGGTCACTGAGGGTCTTAGTGCTTGGCTATGGTGGCCTGGCAAGAGGGACTGTCTGAGTGGATTACTCAGCACCATCTCTCTGCCACAGCTTCCATTTACGCAGCGTAGTGCTCCATGATGAACTTATCACAGAGCCTATGCCTGAGGAACAACAAGTACAGATAGAGGGTCCTCATGTGTCAGCATGTGTGTGTTTCATATTGTATGAAGCGTTGCAGGAGTGAGATTAGTATACGAAGGTTTATCTTTATGTGTGTGCAGCTGAAAGAAAGTGTGAAGGATAAATTGTCTATTGCATTACTGGTGGAGAAGACATGATAGGCAGGAAACAGCTGAGTGATGAATTTACCTCAACAGTCCTGAGTGTTTTTTATGTCCCGTCATAACAGAGCAGAACTATTAGCCATCTGTGCAGCTCAGAGACAGGCATCACCAGTCAGTGAACATGACAAGGGGATTGCATGAAACCAGTAGTGTAAGTAGAACATGACGAGCCCTGGTGCAAAAAAATTGATGCCAATAAAGTTGTGCGTCGTGGGCCCCCATGCACCTCAGGCTACTGCCCCGCCTGCCATTACGCCCATGCATGAAACTCATAAGCTGTCCTTGTCTCAGCTACTGAAAGCACAGGTTTAGGTTAGCATGTGTGTTTGTGTTGGCAGTGACCCCATGAATAAGGAAATGGCTGGGAAGTACAGCATCAGCCTGAGCCCCAGCAGGCTCAAAGTGCTGAGTCAGCTGTACAGCACAGCCTCCCTCTGCTTCTGTCTGACAGCACAGCCCTGCATCACTCTGCCCTCAGCCTCCCCATACATACCAAACAGCCCCTGGATGGGGGAGAGGCCCAGGAGAGCTAGGGGACAGGTAGAGGTTGAGCTAAGTGACGGGAAGGAGAAGGAGAAGGAGGCATCTAGAGTTTTCACAGTTGTTTTATTTTACTTTATTTCTGTCGTCCTCAATCAATACTTCAGTTGAAGCGGAAAACTATCGCCCTTGTGATGGCAAGGCATCAACACTTGCTAAGTTCCTTGCGCTATCTCCTTCTCTCAAACACAAACACTCACAGAAACACACACCACTACATCGGGGAGTGTACACTGGCAGGACTGTAGACTCTAGTGCCGTAGGGATGATCCCACAGAGCCCCCCTGCAGAGGGACCCACTCAATGGTGCTGCCAATATAACTAGGCTGCAACAAATAGCTCAGCCCCCAGCCAGCACATTAACCAACACCCACATGCACACACACACGCATGCAGACATTAGTCAGTCACAGATGTTTGCAGCGTGCCTAAGCTGCCTTGGAGCTGTTGAGTAGCCACTGGATGGGCTAATCTGATATGTCTGGCCTGATAAGGGGAAATTGAATCTCTTTTCTCCCTAATCTCTCTGATCCCACCCTGGAGGCTGGCGATGACGGGAGCTAGTCTCTGTTTCTCTGCCCTTCACTTTGTTTGTTTTTTCAGTTTGTCCTTCATAATTTCTCTTTTTGTGTGTATTTGTCTTTTAGTTCCCTATAGTGACTTTATCTCCACTATCCCCCTCTCTCTCATTTTTCCTCCTGCCCTCAGTCACCTATACCTCTCACTTCTCTCCCTCTCTTGTCCAGAGCACCAGAACCATGCACGGGAGCTGGTGAGGAAGGCTGACCTGTCCCAGTGGGACACCTTGGTGATCATGTCTGGAGATGGGCTGCTATTTGAGGTGCTCTGACTCTAACTAGCCTCTTATGGCGTGATAGTAGAATAATGAAGGTTGAGGAGCTGTGGAGAAAAGGAAATGTGGTTAAAAATGTTTGAGTCAATCAATCACACATGGAAATGGTACCAGCCCTACAAGTCACGTTTCTATTCATAGCACTTTTCAGAACAGGGCTGTGAAAATTTAATTGTACTCAGAGGAGAGAATTTGATTTTGAGCAGGGGATTTTAAACAGTCAAAGCATCTCGTCGGTCCAGTGCCTAAGATCCCCGTATTCACTGATTCATAACCTTTCATTTGTCCTAGATTCCACTAGCTATTTCACTATATTTTTAATTATGACAGACAAAATAAAACCTACACAGGCCATTCAGTGGACGCTTTTGTCCACAGAGCCTTACAGTGGCATGAATATATACAGTACTGTGCAAAATTCCATAACGTGAAGATAATTTGAAAGATAATGAAATGAAAAGTTTCCAAGTATCAAAGAATTTACTATAAAGAGCAGTAATGTAAAACACTAATGCAGAAAACAAAACATCTAAGACCAAATTTATGTTAAAAAAAGGTGCCTAAGACTTTTGCACAGTACTGTAAATAGCATATATATAGCATGGATAGCCTCAGTGGGACTCAAACCCCTTTTACCTGACAGTGTAAATTCTATGCTCTACCCATTAATTTACCACTTACCACGTCACAAATACTCGGATCATAACTAATGATTGTAGAAAATGTGTTTTATTTAAGGCCATGGACTGATTCGGGTCTATTTCTGTACCCTGTTCATCCAGGTGATAAACGGTCTGATGGAAAGAGAGGACTGGGAGGAGGCCATCCAGACTCCACTGGGCATCCTACCAGGTGGCTCCGGCAACGCCCTGGCTGCCTCCATCCACCACTACTCACAGTGAGCCCATCCTCTAATGAGCCATTTAAATGCATGGACCATAGTACAATAGGACAGCACAGAAAAAAAAACTTTCCTCAGCCTAAAAATTTGATTTATCTCCTTTCTGAGGCTGTAATTATGCCAACGGCTGACTGGGCACAGAGTAGACTTATTCCTCAGGAGGGAGCAGAGATAGAGGAGTCTGGAGCCTGACTGCTTCGCTGTGCAGAAGGAGGTCATTTCAGGCTGCTGATTACTCTCACAGGAGTGATGTAATGGGTTTAGAAACTCAGCACATTATGAGTGATTATAGTCCAGTGCAGCTGTAGAGAAAGTTGACCCATTCTGCTTGTTGTTGGATTTACCTCCCTCTGCTGGTTGCTTGGTAGCACAGCACCAATAGAAAACAACAGGGATTTATTTTTCAGGCTTTCCACAGTAAATGCACACTTTCTCATAAATTCAAAGACAATTTCATGTCATGACTATCTCTGTCCCCCTTGTGTGACCGACCCTCAGGTCCCCCCCAGCATGGAATGAGGAGCTACTATTGAGCTGTGGCTTCATGCTGTGCAAGGGTCTGGTTGGTTCCCTGGACCTGGTGTCTGTCCACCTCGCCTCGAAACAACGCCTCTTCTCCTTCCTCTCCTTGGCCTGGGGCTTCGTGGCTGACGTCGACATAGAGAGCGAGAAGTACCGCCATGTCGGCGCAATCCGCTTCCTGATGGGCACCCTGGTGCGCCTGGCCTCCCTCAGAGTGTACCAGGGCAGGTTGGCGTATCTGCCTGTCAAGGAGACACCAAAACCTCCTGGAGGGAGCATCCAGGCTAACCCCCCGCCCTCCACCCCTCAGCACCACTCACTCTGTTCTTCCCTTCCCTGCGGGCCCATCCCCAACACCTCTCCAAATCAGAACTCTCGGCACAATCACAGCAGCACAAACTCCAACCACAACACCATCGCCAACGCCTCCAACAACGCCATCACCACCAAGAGACAC
>CABFOQ010053747.1:62225-94796 GCA_900660455.1 Gephyroberyx darwinii
ACACCAGAGCGCCTCTAGATTCCCTGCTACCAGGCCTGGACCAGCCAGTCCCAGAGAGCTGGACCGTGGTTAGGGAGGAAGATTTTGTCTTGGTGCTGGCTATCTACCAGTCCCACCTGGCCGAGGACCTGTGGACGGCCCCTGGTGCAGTGGCCGACGATGGGCTGATACATCTGTTCTATGTGACAGCAGGCATCTCCCGGCCCGCCCTCCTACGCCTCTTCCTGGCCATGGAGAAGGGGGCCCACTTGGCGTGCGGTTGCCCCCACCTGGTGTACGAGAAGGTGAGGGCCCTGCGGCTGGAGCCTCTCTCTCCACAAGGCGTGATCACCGTGGATGGGGAGATGGTGGAGTACGGGCCTGTTCAGGCTCAGATCCACCCGGGACTGGCCAGACTCATATGTGGATGAAACTGGATTGTCTATCTCTATCCATTCTTCCTTATTCTGGCTTACTATTTCTGAATAGTTCTGGCTTTTTTACTCCATGTCTATTTCTTTACACTGTGTTTTCAGAAGTGCCAAAGACATTATATCAGCCTCTGGAAATTCCTCCTTCTATTTTTATACAGAGACGTCCTATTTTTGATGGACCCCTCCCCCGTTCTCTCAATGTTTGATTCAGGGTCAAAGCCATGGGTGGTTGTTCTCGTGGCTGGCTGGTCCCAGCGTAGAGAAAGAGGACGTGTGTGTGTGTGTGTGTGTGTGTGAGAGAGAGAGAGAGAGGAGAGGGTACTATATGTGTCTGTGTGTGTTTGTAAGTGTGCACATGTATATGCCAGTGTGTGTGTGTGACTGTGCATTAAGCTCTGTAGCACATAGCGGGGCAGTGCTGTGGCTGAGGAGTGCATTGTATGCTCTGCTGTCGGACCTGATAAGCATGACACACGTGAAGAAAAGCACATTTTCCTGTCCCGCGAGGCTCCGGGAGGCAGCCTGGACAAGCCACGCCCCTCATCCCACTGTACACCAGGCCAGCAAGGATGCTCTCTGCAATCACTTACAGCCCTCAGTTGTGGAGATAACCTCCAAGGATGCGCTATTGACAAACAGAGTCCTTCACATGGATCTTGGTTTTAATCCATCCATAGTTTATATGAAATATCCTGTGAAACCTGACATCAGATCTAGTCATAATGCAGCATTAGCAACCGGTGTATTCTCCTCCGTGTGTGAAAACTTCCTTCGTCCCTCTGTGCTCAGTGAGACGGCGAGCAAGCATTAAGTGCTGGTGAGGCAGAGTGCTGGTGCAGGAACCTGACCTGCTGAGGTTACACCTCTGATCCATTTCCTGTCCCGTCCTTTATCTTACCCCGCTTCATCTGCAACTATCATCAAGCTGTAGAAACCGCCTTCGCTCACACACGCAAACACACACACACATAGGCTCTCTCACTTTCTTTACCCCATCCCCCTCCTCATATGCACAATTCCTCACACACACACTCATACACACACATACTCACTCACACATTCCCTTGCATTTCTGCAGCACTTAGTGAGGAGGAGGGGGATGGTCTGCTGCTGTGCATATGATCCCTCTCCTCTTACCGTTTTAAGATTGTACTCTCTCCCTCCCAAGGTTAATGAGCCATCTGCACCTAATGTGTCCTTATTATGAAGCTTTACATCTGAACTCTCACTAAAGGACGTCGTTTCAAAAAGAGACTTGGAGGGTATTTTTAACCTCATGAATGCTTTTAAGTGAGTTTCACTGCTTACGTAACATAATATCACTAAACAAATATGAAGATGTGACTATTAGGTTGCAGCACACTGAGATGGAGAGCGGGATTTTGCACTGGGCGACGCAGCTGGGTCAGCAGATGTTGCATATTGAGAGGCATACGATCAATGCGTGCTGGAGGGAGTCAAGTAGTTTGCTTCATTGCGTGGCCTTTTCACTGGTCGGTGGTCTGTGCTGTGGTGATGAGCATTAGTGCACTGGAGCAGAGGAGAGTGCAAATGTTAGCATTATCATCAGTACCCCCTCTCTCTCTCTCTTTCTCTCTCACACACACACTTTCTCTCACCAGTTCATTTCAGGTCACACGATATCTGCTCCACCCACAGGTATACAGTAGCTCATTCTCATTACACTTAGAGAGTGATCTTGAAAAACCATATACTGTAAGTAAAAAACTAGAATGTTAACAAGGTAGTAGGGAACTTTTTAAGGTTTGATAAATACACTGCTGTCTTACTGAGGGGAGTAAAGTGAATCCAATGAGCTGGTGGCACACACTGTCTCTGCTGCTTTCTCTGGGTTTTGAGAGACCCACGACTGACCGGCTTCCACTGGAAGGAACAGAAATATTGTGATTTGAGCAGAACTTGATATAATATATAACGGAGGGAGGTTCCTTAAATGAACTGTAAAGTACTTGAAGTTGACCTTTGCTGGTGACTTAACCTCAATCCCTAAATTTGGGTTTCCATCTTTTCATTGCTGTGCCGATTTCTGTCTATAACTTGATTTTACATGTTGAGACATTTACAGATTACAAACATGCAATAGTCTTACCTACAACCTAGCAACAGCGTACCTTCTACCAATGCCTATCCTCAGTGAAGTTCATCCTGGTGCTTTTAGATGCATTATCATTTTCTGCAGGCTGTTGCTCACAAGGTTGTTTTTGTAGATGCCCGCGTACTGTTCATTACGACACGTTAAGCAGCCTGCGTGTGGACGGACGGGTAAGCTTTGCAAATGCCTTGCCTGCTGTGGCTGCAGATATCTGGAGTGAGGGGTCCCTCTGGTGGACATCTTCTCCAGTTGGTTCATTCAAGAGCGTGGAATGACGGTTTTCCATGTTACATCCTCATGTTGTAAACCTCTTACTTGCTTTTCATATGAAATAATGATGACGAATGAATCAGTCTTAGTTTAGCTGCAAACCAGACAATGCATTCTGTACACACACTTCCGTTAATGGAAGCCAACACTCATCTTAGTCTGATTTAGATTTAAGACATTTAAGATAGATGACATCTAGTAGATACCTGATACTTGCATATAAAAACAACTGCAAACAGAAAAGAATCAGTTTCAGCAGCTTACTGTAGGGAGTGTAAAACTACTGTTACCTTATGATACCGTACTGTTAAATCATTGTTTTCCACTGACTGCTTTGGTGTGAGAACAGTAGTTTGTTTTTGTTTTTGATATACAAATATTGATACTTGTCTTTGTCATTGCTGTCATTGAATTTTATAAATGATTTATTACTGTGTGTTAGAGAGAGGTATCTATATTTTTCCAGAGTTACATTTTATAAGAACCAAAACGGATACATAAAAACCCTGCTATAATCTTGAACGCCTGAATGGTAATAAATGCAAAATAATCCAGTTATTTTCCTGTTGTTTTTGAGAGACACAATTTCATGTTTTTATCTTGGCGTTTTGCTGTCTGCATTCAACCAATATTCTGCCGCATCTGTAGAAAGAAAAAAATAGTACCAATTGTACCAATTTTAGGGCGTTGTTGCCCAAGAGGCTGTCAGTTTAATTCACCTTAACGGTTTGTGTAATGGCATTAATAAAACCACAGACACGCAGCTAACGAACCGGTTATATACTTTGTGAGAGAAGAGATAAAGTGTCTCTAATGCCACCGAGTTGTGGAAACAACTATTATAATCCTTCCTCATGTGACGCATAGTAATAATCACTCTATAATGAAGAGAGACGTGTAGTGGAGCACAAGACAGAGCCGAGGACAGCTGGTCGAGCAGACACCCAGGGCCGGAGCACCAAGCCGGACGGAGAGACCCACATCTGAATCGTCTCCGGTAAGTGTCTCTGTAGACTTAAAGTGTGGCACTCATGGGGCGTCAACGGGGTTATGAGTGAGATCCAAATGTAGATAGATAGATAGATAGTAGATAGATAGATAGATAGATAGGTGGCTCTTTATTGTCCCCGGGGGGAAATTGCAGTGAGAGAGGCACACATCACTATACAATAAACAAATTTAAGGTCAACAGGCTGTATAACAAAAAATTTCAAAGAAAAAGAAATATACAAAAAATATAAAAGTAGTGCAAGGTGATATTGTGATTTTATTTATCATTATATTGCTTGGTATTAAGCAAAAAAAAACAACAACTCCATAAATCTGTTTGGAAACAAAATTCACACCAGGGAAGCAGTGAGGACCAGGGTTACCTCTCAACTGACTCGTCTACATCCAGTTTATCACACTGGTCAAATACTAATGTCTGGTAATGGCAGACATTTAGTCCATGTGAGCGGGTTTGGATGGTTTGGTAATGCAGGGACGATTTAGTGAAATGACGCTCCTAGGTAGTATTGCTCCTATAGGTCAAGGTCAGCCTCCTGGAGAATACGCATCACATACTTTCTATAAATATATACCTCAGAGGCTAAATATATTCCCTCAGGGCTAAAACAAAATGGCCAAAATGGGAAAATGGGCGTAGTTAATTGTAGGGTTGAGTAAATTGCTCTACTCTGTCGTAGTCACTTCTGACCTTCATTCTCCACAACTGACGTGAAATATTCAAATGCAAATTGTCTGATGAATCACATCTACGACAGCTGTCTCATAAATACGGCCTCAGAACATCCTGCCTCTCCTCGCAGGACTTCCACCGCCTGCCCAGAGGTGAGCCGAAGGACCCGAAGAGGAGGAGAAAGTTGTTTGGGGGTGGGAGTACATCACTTATAGGATGTCCGTTGTGGGCGCACAGCCTTTCATCAAACCAATGCAGTCACCAACTTCTGTCTCGCCCGGTCATCAGAGGAGACACACGCTGCCCGCAAGCGAGGTCCGACCGCTCAACACGCAAGATGCCATAAGCGTCTTTGAAATCGAGAGGGAGGGTAAGTTACCCGTGCTACCGGTCACATAGTGAAAAAGGCGCAGAAGCTGAGACGCTTTAAAAGTAATTTGTAATCACATCAAGGGACGGCCTTGCGTAAAAGCTATTGGCGCATGGATATTCCCTTTTATTTAATATAATCTTGACACATATTGTCACATATTAGATCTAATTTTCATTTACTCTCTAGACGTTTTAGTTCTAGACCTTTAGACCTTGGTCTACAGTGAGTTGTTCTCGTCTAAAGCCTACTTAAAGGTAATGAAAAACTATCTTTGCATGGTAATTTCAATCATTGAGTCTTTCTCTCTCTCTCGCTCTCTGTCTCCCCCTCCAGCCTTTATTTCTGTATCAGGAGAGTGTCCCCTCCACCTGGACGAAGTGCGTCATTTCCTCACGTTGTGTCCTGAGCTATCTATGGGCTGGTTTGAGGAGGGCCGACTGGTGGCTTTTATCATTGGCTCTCTGTGGGACCAGGACAGGCTGACCACTGTAAGACACCCTTGTGCTGATGGCTTCATAATAGCTTCACAATCCATAATTTTCCTCTTCAAAAACAGACGTTAGAAAATAAGATTTTTGAATCACCTTTTTCAACTAAATCATCAGATTTTCAGTAGCCAATAATGAATGATTTGTCAATATCTAACTTTGCCCTAGGATGCACTGACTCTTCACAAGCCCCGTGGCTCCACAGTCCATATCCATGTGCTAGCTGTCCATCGCACCTTCAGGCAGCAGGGCAAAGGTCCTATTTTGATGTGGCGCTACCTGCAGTACCTCCGCTGCCTGCCCAATGTGCGCCGAGCTGTACTGATGTGTGAAGACTTCCTCATTCCCTTCTACTGCAAGTCAGGCTTCAAGGTGCTGGGGCGCTGCGCCATCAGCGTGGCCAACCTGACCTTCACAGAGATGTGGTACCCCATCAGTGGCCATGCCTACATGCGGCGCAACAGTGAAGCAATTCGTTTCCCTCAGCATCCCTTCACTTTGGAGGCGCAAAAGACTGATGAACATGTTGATGTATGACAGGGTCTGTTTTCACTGAATAAGGTAATGCAACTATACAGGTTATCTTGAATCTAAAAGAAACAAAAGAGTAGTGTTGCAGTCTTAGTAGATGGTTCACCATTTGGTGAGTATTCAAGATTTTGTATGCTAAAGGTCACTGTCAGTTATTTTTCCAATGGCTGCTTAGTCTGGCTCTTCAGACTTTTTTCTCTTATTTTTTGTGACTTTAATAATCCATCACTTTCTCATATTGGAACTTGTCTATCTGTCTGAAATTCTCTTATCATGAGGTTGTACTATGAGAATGACTACAAGAATGAATTATCCTGTAATGTACTGTATTATATCTGTAATCACATTTACTTTGTTAGAATCTATACTGTGTTTCACTCGCATGTGAAAGCAAAACCGTCTTGTGTTGACCTATGGATAGTTACAGTGATGGAGTGTTGTATTTGTGTTACGCGTTTGGATACGTGGGCTGTAAGCTGTCTACTGCTTAGCACGTCTCTGGGCTTCCCATAACCATGGGCTGACGTCAGTGATCACCAGGCTTTGGCAGCTCAACCACTGCTCCTGCAGCTCTAACAGGGGGCTTTAGCTGTTGTAAACGTCGGAGGATTTAAAAGAGGATCCACTCATCGGTTAGCCAGTGGATCCATTGACCTTACTTAAACCAATATATAGGTTTTGGTGAGTGAGTGACATAAACAGTTGGTAGTTTGTGAATCCACACTTTGTACCGTGGGTTTTTTAAGCCCAGTGAAGGTATTACCATTTTGTGTCACTTTGTTTTTCTTTGGCATGCTTTGTCTATTACAGAATCACAACTTCAATAAATTGTTTTATACTGTTTTTTCAATTAGATGAAATACAAAGTTTTTATAATAACCGACATACAAGTCTTGTTCATAATGTGCAAAATCCCTCTAGTATTTATAGTAGTGTAGTATTTATATCTAATCAAAAA
Organism: Gephyroberyx darwinii; assembly: GCA_900660455.1. NCBI lineage: Eukaryota > Metazoa > Chordata > Actinopteri > Trachichthyiformes > Trachichthyidae > Gephyroberyx > Gephyroberyx darwinii. Next base: position 69,053 of record CABFOQ010053747.1, read on the forward strand.
TGACAGATTAACACTTTTTTAACACGGTCCTTTCTATCAATATTATCTATTGTGGCCCCTTAGTCTCTATAGTATGTTACTGTGTTTGTGCAAATATATTTTAGCTCACCCTGGAGTGTACTGACTGGAGACACAGGCCAAGTGAGAAGCCCTCTGCTTTGAATGAAGCCTTAATCCATGACACAGTCACCCTCTCAGGTCTAATCCACTAACATGCCAGAGCGAACAACTCCCACTGCACTGAAGGGCAAACTGGGTATTGAGTGAGATATATGGGTTTTTGGAGACCGATACCAATATTTTTGTATCAAAGCGTCAGATAGACAATATTTTGTGACAATATTCAATATCTTAATATTTTTTCGATATTCATACCAAAAAATACAAATATTCAGTTTTCCCTCAGAGGAAGAAACCTCTGAAACAGTATTTAGACCACGGGACACTAAAACTCCCCATCGAATTTCTTTTGGGTGGGAACACAGTTCCCACCCAATGGTAATGAAGACTCTGGGATACATTAGCAGCTTTAAATGAAGAATACATTTACAAGAACTTAACTGAAATAAATAACACATGCAAAGAGAATAACATTTCACTGCAAAACATACAGTTTTTATGTTGCTGTGGTCAGGGAGAAACATCCATCAGTCGACAACATGACTGGCAGATATCTGATATCGGCCCAATATATCAGCAAATCAATATATTGGTCTAACCCCAATAGCAAGTACATCAGATATTAGTCAACTGAGCATGAATGGCAATAATAAAATACCAGCTCCACACATTTTATGATAGGTCCATTGATGTTTGATGGTTACTGAGAATTGCAGCTGCTCATGATATAGTTGTGTGATGAGGTAACAGGCAAGACAACTCACTGAGGAAGGGTCCATGCTTTAAGTGCTAGCTCATGTGGTGTTGAAATGACCACAGGGCAGGTGTACTGGAGGCTTTGTCGTCATCATTCAGAGAGAGAATGAGTGAGTGAGAGAGAGAGAGAGAGAGAAAAAAAAGAGAAACAGTGGTAAACACGAGTTCAAATGTTAATTGTAAGGGTTTCACACAACAGCGCTGTGCTCTATTATTACGGAAATAATCACTAAACAAAAAGGAGCTGCAATTACCCTGGACATCTCTCATGCAAATGGTCTGCTGTCAGGTTATCCATCTGTGCTGTTAAATTCCAGGTTGGTTAACAGGCTTTATACGAGGAAGATAGGCATCACAGGAGGGCAAGAAAGAAAGAAAGAAAGAAAGAAAGAAACACCAAAACATCTGGCCTGCTTCTATCGCTGTCATCAAACAATCCCAGTAGTATATCAATGCTGTTCCCTGATATTAATATTAAGACAACAGCGTATACTGCCTGTTGGTTTTATCATTAAAGCATCATGTTGGCCAACTACATCTACTCAGGTGACACAACCATCAGGTGAGATCCTTTACCTCCCCCTCTAGACACACAAGGGGGCCGCTTCAGCCTCCAGACAGGCTCATGTGCAGTAATCCCACAAAGACCTTTCAGTAGCCGGTTAATCTGCCAGGCAGACATCCCAGCATGGCAGCATATTCCTGCAATCAACTCGGTGAAATGTTGCTTTCAGGAACTTCCCCGACAACTCTCACCTCTCAACCCTCGCCAGAAAAAATATTTATTTTTAGAGCTTTGTTTACATCTAATGTGAGACTGATCCCCCCCAGACCCATGTGTATGTCCTTGTCATCCCTAACATACCTCATGTTAGTATGTGAGTCATATTTAATCTGTATCCTTAATCCATCATCTCCAAACATATGACTCACCAGGGTTTACGGGCATTGTAAATTAGAGTCCAGCTGTTTCGCCTTGAGATGCAGTTTCCCAAAAGGTTTCAGAAAGATTCTTTTGACTTGACTTGAATGTGATCGTAACTACAACATAATCCCAGCCAGGAATACACGTGTTCCTCCTCCCATCTGTGTGAAAGCTGTGATATAAGTGGCACCTGTATAATGTGTCATTTAACTCTGTGTAATGCAGTTTTCAGGGCTTTATTTGCATCATACATTGATTGTAACCTCACGATCAAAATGTATACCTCAAGATATATTATATTATATTAGGTACACCTGCCTAGTACCAGGTAGGACCTCTTTTTGCCCCAAGAACAGCCTGGTTTCTTGCAAGCATGGATTTCCAGATTTAAATTCAGGGTGCAAAAATCCCATCTCACTCAACCTCAGACCAGGCGACATTGTTGTCCAGTTTTGGTGATCACAAACCCACTGCAGCTTCATATTCTTGTTCTTAGCTGACAAAAGTAAAACTCAGCATGGTCTTCATTCACTAATTCACAAATCCCAGGAGGGCAGCTGTTTCTGAGTTGCTACAACAGGGGCAACTGGCACCAATGATCAAACCAAGTTCAAAGTAACTTTAATCACTCATCTTGTCCATTTGAACATTTATTTGAACATCTTGAACCTGTCTACCTGCTTATGCTTTATTTCTCACTGTCTATATGAGCAAGTTGCTTCTGTAAATGGGGGTACCTAATAAAGAGGATACTGAGGCTACGACGTTTTCAAATGTATCCACTTGGGAGAGCATTTTTGGAAAGCTCCGTTTTCGGTGTGGACGGAAGGCCAAAACGGAGAGATAAATATACGTTTTCAAAATTAAAATTCTGCAGTAAAAAGGCTGCAGTAGGCTTTTTAAATTCTGAAATTGTAAAACTGTAATTTCTGAAATATTCTGCAGACATTTAAGTTTCTGCAATATTCTGTGGACAGAATACTCCAGTGTTTACAAACATTGCTTTGTATAAAGAGCTCAGTCATTCAAATAGAGAATGAAAACATGTCTTTTTTTCCCCATTTTTCCTTTTTGGTCGTGGGGCTACCCATTTGTTTGAGTTTGGGTATTGGGCTTTTAAAGTTGTCATTTCTTGTAAAAAATTATATAGACTACAAAATATCTGTATGGAAACAGCATTTATTGTTTAACTTTATGTACAGCATTTGGTCCTGAAATTAAAGATTTTATCGCACACTGTTCAAAAGAGATTTCCATCATCCTCATAGAGATCAGCAGAGATATTTCCTAACTTTCACTTGGACTGCACAGGTCGAAGAAATCGGTCCAAAATTGTGAATCAGACCATTGACAATAAAAAAAATAGAGATGCAGACTAAAGTAAATAGCCCCCTACTGACGTCTAGCGGTGGTAACACGCAATTGCAGGCAATTATGGGCTATCTTTTCCACCACTTCCGCAGAATCCTTGGGGGGGGTCTGTAATCAAATGGTGTTTATGATGGATTTACTGATAATTTAAACATTATCAGTCAATGTTAACAGCAGTTCCTGAAATAGTATTAAGAAAGACTACATGTAAACTTTCACCAAAAATAAGAACAATGATGTTATCAAAACTCTGTAAGCACATGAAAGCATCAAATCTCCATTTTTTTTTAAATTTCTTGTCACATATTTGCCACTTAGTGTTATCATACATCTCCTAGCACCAGAGGCTTTGCCAAATTATATTTGCTATTTCTTAAACTGCACACTATCTAGACGTGGCTGTGAGAGGTATTGAACCGGTAGTTTGAGTATGATGGGGCATTTTCAGCATCAGTGGAGGCTGCAGGAAGCAGCAAGAGCCCTGTGCTGACATCCTTCTTACAGCGATCCATCGCCTGCTTGTATGATATCTTCTCTTTAGTGATGGGATCCATCAGCTCTTTAGTGTGGGATGACTCATTTTGCAGGTCTTTAGCTGTTGTGCTGTCAATCACCTTGGTGGCTAGTGCTTCTTGGACACTGAGACGGCCTGCTCTGGTGGGATCCACCAGCCCTCCAGTCAGGTACTGTGCTTCAATGTACCTCATGGCACTATCGTGGGGTATCCAGCCTTTCTCTGCTGCCTGTCCCGCTGAAAGACGCTCCTTGGTCACAGGATCCTCCACTCCAGTGAAGGCCTTCTGGGCATTCAGAAGCTTATACATGTGACTTGAGTCAATGAGGCCATGTTCAGCTGCCTTGTGAACAGACAGTTTGTCCTTTTTGTTGAGGTCAACAATGCCACCGGTGGCTGCCTGTGCCTCCAGGAGTTTTAGAGCTGTGTCGACATCAATGATTTTGCGGGTCAGGGCACTTCTTACAGACATGCGGCTTTCAGTGGTGGTGTCAAAAATACCAGATATCGGGTAGCACTCATCATTAGGTGAATAAGTCAGGTTGGTCAAACTGCCGCTCTTTTGAGTATTGAGGCTGGGGTAGGAGGACCTCAGTGAAGTTGGCATGGAGTTCAGGGGAGAGGTTGGGGTGGCCCTGATGGGTGATCTTGGGGTTGTTACTGGAGGAACGAAGGGCTTTCTGGAATCCCCAGCGACCAAGAGGGCAAATTCAGAGATGGGCATTTTCCCCTCCTTATAGCGCTTTAAATCATTCTCGGTCAAGCGGCCATCCTTCAGAGCGTCCTTGACAGAGAACTGCTTCCCACTCTTGCGATCCTGTAGGATTGAGGTCTCCCCATCTGGACCCATAGAAGTAATTTCCTCCCAGTCGCACTCCAACTCCTGAAGGTGAATGTACTGGTTGCGGTCAATAAGCCCCTGCAAGTAGGCATCATAGGGAGACATGTCTTTACCAGTCTCTGGATCCAGGATGGTGATCTTAGTAGAGAGGTTAGTCTCTCTGGTGTGAGTTTCAGAGTGGTCCTCTTTCTTCATGTTGTTCTGTAGCTCTATGATGAGGGACTCCTTTTGGTGTATTTTGTCTTTTTCATTCAGGATGTCTCTCTCCAAGCGTTGTACCTCAGAGTCCAACTTGAGACTCCTTTGCCGGCTCAGCTGGTTTCTCTCACTCATCAGCTTAGACTGTTGCTGGAAGGTTATGTTAATGTTCTGTCTCTCAGACTCGAGCATTTTGAGCTCCCTGAGGAAATCCTCCTTCTCTCTCTGCAGGGCATCTCGATTGGTAGTAAGATTGGTTTCCTCCTGAGAAGTGACAGACCTAGACGACTGCAGCCGGGTAATTTTAGTGTTGATGTTCTGAATGGTATCTTCCTGGTCCCGCCTGAGATTTCTCTCCTGCATCACAAGTTCTCTGAGGTGGTCCCTTTCAGCCTCAACCACTGGGTCTTTCTCCACATGAACAACCTCTCTGTAAACAACTCTTTCAATGGATTTCTCTTTTTGCAAAATTTCCAACTTGAACTTCAGGTTGCGGATTTCTTTTTCAAGGCGACTGATATTGGTGCTCTCAGTCTCCATGTTACCACGTAAATTATCAGTTAGTTTCTCCAGCTTGGGGTCCCTCTCCACTTTGAGGACCTCCTCAATAATGATCTTCTCCTCAATGGGTGGCGGGGCACTTTCCAGCTCAGAGATGCGAGATTTGATCCTTCTAAGCTCTATCTCTACTTGAATCTTCTTCTGACGATCATCCATCTGTGCCAGAGCATTTTCTTTTTCCTGAACCAGAGATCTGAGCTGTCTTACCTCTAATTCCAGCTTCCTACGGGCTGTAGCTTCTTCGTCCAGGGACTTGTTCAACTTCTCATGCTCCAGGATCTGCTTGTGGTCTTTCTCAAGACGTACCACTTCCTGCATTACAATCCTCTCTTCTGGCTTCTGCCTTTCAAGGACAATGTATTTGTTTTGAAGGTCAAAGACAGATTCCTCTACACTGCGTCGTAGCTGAATCTCCTCTCTCACATTTCTCCTAAGTCTGTCAGCCTCTTTCTCCAGCAGAGGATCATTCTCATATTTGATCAGCTCTTTGGTTACCAGTTTTGTTTCTACCTTCGATTTTTCAGCTTTCCACTCATCTCTTTCTTTACGGAGGCGGTTCAGCAACTCTAGGGTGGTATTATAGTTGACCTGCAAGCGGGAAACCTGGTTATTCAGCCTCTGTAATTCCCTGATGACCTCTGGACTTTTCTCCTCTTTAATCACTTCCTGGGTCACCTCCTTGTACTCCACTTTGGGTTTCTGGGAGCGCAGGGTATTCAGATTAACCATCACTGCATTGATTTCTTTCTCCAGGTCTGTACGGTTTCGGTTGGAATCTTGCAGCTCTTTCCTTAGCCGTATCAGCTCTACCTCTGTCTCAGGGTCAATTCTGTAAATCTCATTGATGAGCTCCTTGATCTCAACTTTAGGCTTGCGCTTATCAACCTCACTGTATTGTAGCTGAAGAGAGGCCAGGTCCTTCATTAAGATAGTGTTCTCATCTTTCTCTTCTTTCAAGGAGAGGTGTAGCTTCCTTGACTCTTCATGCAGTTCTGGATCTTGTTCTACTTTCTTCACCACCTTGGTGACAATCTTGGGCTGGATGGTGGGAATGATCCTCTCTAATGTGTTTATTTGGCTCCTTGTGCTAAAAATGTCATCATTGAGGGACTTGCATCGGGATCCTTCCTCATCAATTTCATTTTGGAATGTGAAGACAGCTTTCAGCATCTCTGGATCCTTTTCAAGCTTTACCACTTCTTTCTTCACCACCTTCTCCTTGATTTTTGGTTTCTTCTGTGCCAGAACGGTGAGCTCAGTTTTCATGTGGACTGTCTCTGTATCTCTCGTTTGGAGCTCCTGCTTTATCCTACGCATCTCATCTCTAATCCTGACGGCTTCTTTGTCAAGTTGGGGGTCTCGCTCGTATTCAGTCAGTACCTTTGTCACCAGTTTGGGTTCGACTCTGGTAAGCTCCATTTCCAGTTTAATAATCTTCTGATTGATAAGCTCTATCTCTGAATGGGTTTCCGACCTCTTCACAGCCTCATCTTTAATCCTTTTCTTCAAGGTCTCTAGTTCAACCTCCAGTTTTGGGTCACGGTAGTACTTCACCACTTCCTTCTCCTCTACCCTCTCCACACCTCTCCTACTCTTCAGAGACATGAATCTCTTCCTGTATATGTCCAGGTCATTTTCAGCATGTGAGCGCCTGGTAATCTCCTCACTAAGTTCTTTCTTCAAACTATTAGTCTCCTCAAGGCTCTTCTTCTGGCTCTGTTGCTGTAGTTGCTGTTTGACCACTACCTGGCTAACTTTCTCTTCATTCTGCTCATAAATCAAAGGACAGAAGGGAGAAAAGATGAGTTCAGAGGATAACTGACACTGGTGAAGCACAACCATTTTGCAGATTTTGTGAATTATCTAAATTTAAATCACCAGATATTAATTCAGTTAAGAATAAAGTGCGATATCATACCCTGGCCATGATGTCCTTAGCCATTCCCATCTGGCTGAGTAGCTGCTCATTCTCCGCTGATACCTCAAAGAAAAGGTTGAAAATATCTCTTTCCTGCAAAAGATGCAGAAGGCAACATCAACACAAGCTTAAAAATCAAATCCAGACCCAAATAACCCACAATTAACCCACAACCATAGCCTTGTTAGCAAGGGTTTATACAGAGGGTTGCTTAAGGTGGCTTCATCATACCTTTTTCTGTACAGCATCAGCCATATTTGAGGTGTGACGTTTCTTGGGCCCTGATTCATCATCATCGTCATCGTCGTCTTTCAGAGTCCCACGATACTTGTTTGACTTAGCCTCATACTCCTGAATTAACATACATTTAAATTTGAAAGATTCAGCAAGATTTGCCAACAAAGTACTTGTAAGTGAACACATGCATTTCCATTGTAGATTAGATGGGAAGTGAAAGTAAAGATGCTCTCTGAACTCACATTCAGGACATTCTGCAAATCACGGGAAAGATCCTTGACTTGGGCTAAATCACCTGACTTCCTCTCGATGTCCTCGATCACTCGCTAAGGGATATAATTCAGTAAATAAAATTCATAAGCCAAACCAGTATCATATAAGTGTAAAAACAGATTTAGGTTAGTTTGTTTAAACACACTGGGTTAATAGGGTATGTAAAGGAATACTTCCATTCACCTTCTGAGAGTTCTGCTTGGATTTTATCTGTGCCACACCATCAGTGGGTTTGATCTTGTTATTGGGCTGATTGACCAAGAAGAAATTCAATGATTGAACAGCACTCTCGAATCCTTGGTTTTTACTGGTTGCCTCTTGAATGAGAATAGACCTAGAGCAATAGATCAACACCCATCATTATGCCATTTATTCATTTCAAATAAATATTTGAAGGCAGAAAAATTACGGTATGAGGAGTTCTCACCTCTCCTGCAATTGATTGTTGACATTGGTGTACCGGTTCTTCAGGTGTTTCACCTCAGTCTCCTGGCTGCGGATGTCAGGGCAGTACTCATTGAAGCCCTTCTGGAGGGAGTTGCACACTTGCTCTGTCAACTCCAAGTCCCTGCCCAGTTTAATCAACTCATCCTTCTTTGAGGCAGCATCCTTACGCATAGCCTGTTTGATGGATTAAGGAGAAAGGGAAGAGATAAAGAAAAGGAAACAATGCCTACAATGCCTGTTTTGGATCACATCGTAACAGAAATGTGTGACATCTCTATATTCTATCCCCTCATATGAGTTATATTGTTACATTCTCAAATTGTCAATCTGTCGACCTAAATGTGATTGGTTACATGGTTGAAACAGTACGCCACCTGTAGCTGCTTGCTGCGTGTCTGGAGGGCATTAGGTGTGTCAGGGATAGCACTGTCCTTAGCTAGCTGCTCCTCAAACCCAGAGACAATACCTTCCACGTTCTGGATCTGCTTCTCTAGGAACATGGAGGCTGTAGCCCTAGTAAAGAGGAGGGAAAGGCAGGAATTTATGACAAAGAAGAATATTCAAAATCCTTTTTCAAAATAAATAGTTGTACAACTGGATGTGTTACCTGCCTACATCAAACAATTACATTAAATGTTTTTTACATTTCAAGAACGGTAATGGATATGGCACCATGCTATAACTTGATTATCATCTTACTTTTTATTATAGAGATCAGCAAGGGTGTTGACGTCATCAAACGTATTGTTGGCAGCACTGAGTTTGACAGGCAGCGTAGAGGCGATGGGCCCCAGGGGCTTCTTGGCCAGAATGGGCTCCATCTCTCTCTGGACTGCAGACTTCTCAGCCTCCAGCCTCCTTACAGCCAGAGCAGCTTTCTGGAAGGCGCAAGTTACACACAACAAGTTAGGCATTGGTAATCAAGCTAAATGTAGAACACAAACATTGTGGAAACACAGTAAACTAAATTCATATTAAAATCATAATGTTATTCACCTCATGCTCTTTCAGCCTATTGGCAAGGTCATGTGTGGGGACACGGCGGTCCAATGGGGCCCTCAGTCGGCCCAGGATATCTTGTTCACTCTGGTCCAGGTCTTTTCTGATTTTGTCTAGTTGGCTTGCTAGCACTGCAGCTTTCGGGTCCTCTGGAGCACTAGCTACAGGAACTGAGGAGGAGCAAGGCAACAATTATTTGCTAAAAAGTCAGATAAGACCAAACATATTCCAGCAAGGATTCTTTCATGGTTTAAATGTGGGGGAACAAAAAAATGTTTTGGCATGTTGATTTTCTCTTCACCTGCTCTCTGCGGGCGAACCACTTCCACATTGGGGCTCCTCAGGGAGGCCATTAGAGCAGATCTACGACTTTTCAGGTCTGTCAGCTCTCTGGTCAGACTAAACACACAGACACGCTGTTTCAGCAGAATTCATTTCAGGTGGATCGTCTGTCCAGGGTAAAGCTTTATCTCTTTTGTAGCACAGGCTTTTTTTTCACATGAATAAAGAAATTAGGAAAGAAAACATAGGTGGTATATTTGTATGTCGCTCTGCACCTGTCCACTTTGTCCAGAGCCTCAGTATCAGGTGGTGGGATCATGAAACAGACCCCAGGGATTGTCTTGGTCGTCCCACTTCTGGTCTGGACCTCCCAGTTCTTATTATCAGAGTTGGACTTAAGAGCCAGTTTCTCATCACGGCTCACTGTGTCCTAAAATTGATAGAGGTTGAACAAATGACAATTTCTATATTTATTTCGAGTGACTCTGTGAGTGAGTGAGTGAGTGAGTGAGTGAGTTCTGATTGACTGACTAAACAACTGATCTATCCTACCTCTTCCTCTGCCCATTCACACAGGGTCACTACAGTGGTGGGTTTGGTGGGCGGGATTCGGCGTAGCTTCAGAGGCACAATGGAGCTGCTGAGCTCCTTCAGGGCTTCCAGGCGCTGCTCGTTCCTCTTTACTGCTGGTTCATCTCCCTGAAAAAATAACACAAACTTTCAGTGTCAACTACATAAGGATGTTAAACCATATATCCCCAATTTTAGAGTTTTTACATTAGTCAAAAGTTATATGTACTGATTTTAAGATTCTATTGATCATGTTTAAAGCATGGCTAGGTTTGGCCCTTAGCTATGCTGAAGACCAAGGTATCAGCTGATATTCACACCTTTGGGCAATTTTAGAGTCACCAATCCATTTGACTTGCATATCTTTGGACTAAGGGAGGAAACGCGAGAAATGCGAGAACATGCAAACTGAAAAAACAGCCTCTAAACCTTGATAAGCACAAAAAGGCCACATTGTTTTATTACTTAAAAACAAGAATATCACTAAAGTTGTGAGGGCATACCAGAAAGCAAATCACACCAAAACTTTACATAATCAAACCAAAGAAGCAGCTATAACTATTCCTGGAGGAAGCTTTGTGGTGGACGTTTCATCAAACTGACCAGTTTTTCATCCAGCAAGACCTGCTCGCCTCCTGGACCTGCTCATACAGGTCCCGGTAGCTAGCACAGTCCTTAACCCAGTGGCCATGTAGGTTACTCACACTAGATTTCCATATGTTTTCCAATGGGTATAGTGGTTGGGTAATACGACTGTCAGCTTGGCCATATTACAATAAAATGTGTAGTCTGGTATTGGGTCACATTCACACCAATGGGCAATTTTAGAGTCACCAATCCATCTGACTTGCATGTCTTTGGACTGTGAGAAGAAACCGGAGAACGCGGAGGAAACCCATGCAAATGTGGGGAGAACATGCAAACCCATGATTAACTTCCAAGACCTGGATATTATTGACTACAATTTCCATACTTTTCAAAACTGTCCAGACCTGCATAGGAACCCTATGAATAGAAAACACTGTCCCACCTCCAGCGCCATCAGGACCTCAGGGTTGCTCTTGTTGGCCAGAGCCTTTGGGTCCAGAGTGGAGTTGAGCCTCTTCAGGGACTCGGACAAGGTCTCTGCATCAAGCTGGAACTGTATTGATCGAATACACACTCAATTTTTAACGATGAGCCAAACTAAACCAGACATTTCAGATTCACAAACAGAAATATTACGCTAGTCATTGTAGAAATCTGGGAACTTCTACCTTCCTGTAGTCCTCAGCGTTGTCCAGGTGCGTCTCCTGTGCGATACACAAGTTGAGGAAACTTTGCCACTCGCCCTGCACAGCATCTCTGTGAGCCTGAGAAAATAGCAATCATATTGAAAATGTGAGTTTATTTGTCCCCTAAGGAAAGTTATTTCATTATAGTTATGTCTACATATTTATTTAAGTATCAGCTATCATAACTATGACAGATGCGTTTCTATTGTCTACAGATGTACCTGTATTGCTGTGCTGCCAGGGTGCTCCATTTCAATGAGACGATATCCTTCATCCTGGAGCTCGTTAGTCTCCTTCTCATGTGCTAGCAGTCCATTATTTTTGAATTTCTGTATGGAATCGACAATAACATAAGGTGGGATGTGGAAAGCAAGAGTAAGAGTATTTAAACTGTATTTATTACCGCATGCTCCAAACAGCGATTGCTATGTACTGCACTGGTTACACCTAGCTGGTGCAACTGGCCCCAAGAGGATTATGATGCAAGGCAAGATGACTAACAAAGTTTTTATATTCTTCATTCAAAACTCTGCACACCCGATACATCCCTCGGTTCAGAAGACAATACAATAAACCGTTAAATTAAATTGGTACCCACATCTACCAATAATGACATCACCATTTAGGTACATCTAATCTCTGGTCCTGAGCTGCTACCCACCTCATACTCAATGCGGACGCCTGGGGGGTCAATCATGCGGTCGCTCCAGTCCCTCTGGAGGACCTTCTCCTGTTGGTCTGACAGATACACCAGCTCCTTACAGCAGCTCTGCATGTACTCATACAGAGAGGCCAGACAGCTGTGCCTCCACTGGGAGAGCTTCTGCAAAACACATATGCGTGCACACAAGATATGAGTGATTCTACCGAAATGGTTCATATTGCAGTCTCCACCAAAGAAAAGTTTTCAGATTTTGAACAGAACATGACATCATGTAGTGTTTGAATGAGATCACAGGCTTTGTAAGAGATAAAGCTCAGTTTGATATAAACAGTGCAGTGTATGAAAAACTAGGTTGAATGAACAGATATGATTTATGTCATAGTGTGACTTGATAGTGATTACTATCGATGGAAGACGATGGAAGACTTTCACTTTAAGCTGCTATTGATATTGTTTACATTTGTTCTTTGTGTAACCGGTTGAAGCTACCCCTGTCCTAGGAGGACTTTTATTGTTAAGGACTTTTATTATGACTTCCTGTGCTTGATCCCTTGAACAATCAGACTTGCTTCCTGATTTACCTTGATTGATTTCACCTGTGTCTGCTATCATAAAAAGGCCTTGAGGCAGCATTGTGGGAGATTAGGGATGGGCAGGAATGCGGCGACGCCAGCACACCACTGTGGGGGCGGTTGTATGGTGAGATTTTAGAAATAAACAGTTTAAATGTTTAGCTTTTACCTTAAATGTTTGTGTGGATAATAAATTGGTCATTTTATGTCTGTGTGGCTCAGCAGCTGAGTTTGGTGGCGTCCCGGAGCTGGTTTTATTGTTTTGACTGTGTCCTGGGCTGGTTTTAGGCGTTCTTATTGTGACTTTTATTGGATAGTAGTTTTAAGCAAGCTTGTACATTCAGTGTTCATGATGTGTGCCGTGTTAGTTTTAGTGTGTCTTTTCAGACTCTTTGGTTGCGGTGGGTTTTAGTCACGTGTGTCCTTTTTTAAACTGAAATGTATGTCTTGTGTTTACTACCCTATCTTAGTCCCTTTTGGAACCAGTGCCTGCCAGAATACTAGTATTGTGTATTGTCTATGTATTTTAATAAACTAATGACATGTTTGGCCTCCTTGCTTTTATCCAGTTGCTCCATCAAAGAACCTGTGCTTTTAGTATCTGTTTGTATGGCAAAAAGGACTTTTTTTTTTTTTTTGGGGCGTAGTCTGTTGTAATGCACTTGAGTCCCCCACGTTACATTTGTTTTAAAGGAGCTCTCATAGTGGCTAGGCCGCGTCTGTGTTTGTTGTCACAGGAGGTGACTCACAAAGGCAGCACGGTTTCTTTTTTTTAACATACTGCCGCCTTGGGTTTTTATTTTCATTGTCTATTTTATTATTGTTAATGTACAGTATTCCTCCATGAAAAATAAGTTGGCTTCAATTGAAAAAAAATGCAGTTTTTTTTTTTTTTTAACGTACTTAACCATTGTTAACCATGTTATCAATTAGAATTAAGATCGAGGTAATAGTTATTTCCCCAACAGTGCAGTCACTACCATAACGCCTGATTTTTCCTTTTTAAATTGAATAAGCTATGTAGTCCATTAAAAAGCTACTATTATGTGTAAGTAAGCATACATGTGTCTCAGTCAAGTAATATGAAACGGATATGATTGTGTGTATTTCACACAAAGAAAAGTTTGTTGAATCATCCATATACACAAAGATCACACATATGCATGCATCCACAAACATGCCCCCACAACCACACATACACACACACACCCACAAAACACACGGATGCAGACATCAGGTTAGTCAACCTTGAATTATCATGCTAAGGAGAAGGGCCGTAACTACAGGAGTTACTATGAGGCTTTGCAGCACATCAAAAAATCAACTCACCAGAAGGTCTGCATATTTCTCTTTGACGGCAGCATGCTGCTCCTGAGAACAAAGGAGACAAAGAGTCAGCAAAATGTGATTAGTCCGTTTCCACTTGACAAACCAACCCAGTGTCAATATAAAGTAACATTGTTATTATGGGTGATTATGATTAGGTTGAGCACACACTTTATTCCCCTTGGGGGTATATTGGCGTGAAATAAAGAGTTGTATGAATCCCAGAGACACAATCATCTATGTTACTGTGACTCATAAACCGTCACACATTTTTTTCAAAATGTCTTTTCACTGCAGAGGTTCAGTGGTTTGGCTAATACAACATGTCAAATCATGTTATGTACTATTCATTTGTGTCACTTGGTTGGTCTAAGGTGAGGACTGCAGACTTCACCTGCTGCCAAAAGAAGTTCTCTTTTCTGCTGATAAGAAAAGAGATAGTAAACTGGGTGGTGGGGGTTCGAGGCATCTGTCCAAGGAAAGCAGTTGTGTGGTCCTGCACTGTGCATGCATGCAGTGTGTAGTGTTGTGTTGTTACCCGTGAAGTGGTGCTGCTGGGTTCTATTTGGTCTTTGTAGGCCTCTATCTCCTGGTGCAGGATGTTATGGGCTGCAATCTGCTTCTCCACATCAGACAGGTTAGGGCCGTATTCCTTCGCCTTTATCTCTTTCTGTAATAGACAACATAAAACAAAAAACAATAAAATGGTTAAATCTCTGAACCTTGATAAGCACAGAAATGTTTGTGTTACTACGTTTTGTGACTTAAAACCAAGAATATCACTAAAGTTGTGAGGGCGTCAGCAGAACGCAAATCACGCCAAGGAAGAAGCTACAACTATTCCTAGAGGAAGCTTTGTGGTGGACGTTTCATCAAACTGACCAGTTTTTCATCCAGCAAACGTGACCAGTCAATCCTGGAAGTCGGCTCCACCTCCTGGACCTGCTCATACAGGTCCCGGTAGCTAGCACAGTCCTTAACCCAGCGGCTGTGTAGGTTAGTGACACTGAGGAAGAGAGTAACAAGAAAAGGGTTAACAGGGTCTGAATTCTGCTGGGCAGAGGTTGACAGTCAGGGTGGGGAGGGGTAAAAGAGACGGTGAGTGTTTGCAGATAGCATATCTCAACGGTATGTGAAGTGTTTCTCAGGTGTGTCTGTGTGTCTATACACACTCGGGCCTCCTCCTGAATGAACTCACTCTTTCTCTATCTCGGTAGCCTGTGGGTGTTGGAGCCTCTTGGCCCTGTCCACGTCCAGGAAGAGGTCCTTCAGCAGCCCTTCAGCCTGTGCCAAGTTGTCTGCGTTCTCCCTCTGGTGGACCAGCGGCTGCTCCTTCCTCTCATTCTCTGCGTCCTGGAACAACCAATTGGGAATGTTATCAGGGGAACCTATCATATAGCATGTTTGGTGTTGACTTTGACTTTATAGCTTCTAATTTCATGTTACAAGTACAGTATGTGTGTGTGTGTGTGTGTGCATCCGTATGGACTTCTTACCAAAGTCAGCAGTGTCTCTGCTTTCAGTATATTCTTCTCTACCTGGTCTGCATTCTTTTGCATGCGAGAAACCAGCAAAGCCAAGTCAGCGGCCTGGCTCCTGGGTACAAAGAAACAGAAAGAGGATGGTAGTCAAAAACCTCCTGCAGGTGCCGTAGCAGAAACAGCCAATGGCCTAATTCAGTGCAGAATGTGGGACATAGAAACCTGAGTCCTAACACTTGGTAGGTAGGCCTTTATGGCGAACCTTTGGGAACTAACACCTACACGAGACACCAGAAGAGCACAAAAAAAAGGATCTAAATCAAGTGACTAATGTGAACATGAAAGCCATTCAAGAGATGAACAAAGAACATTCCTTCACTTGCCCAACACAATCCTGCATTCTCATGTCACTCATGTACAGGTGATAATCAACACTTCTGCAGTCCTGTGTGTGTTTGTTCTGTCATTCCTGCTCGCAGTTATATGAAAGCCAACTATTTTTCTAGACACACCTCAGATCACAGAGCAGGTAACAGATTGAGTGTCCACACCCCACAGTCAGGAATGTCGTCGGTGTGACAGACAGCTCTGCTGTGTCTTATCTTTCATCTCTTATCAAGTGAACGTGTAATTAGTTTCCAGCAGAGCCACGATGGCTCATAGTAGAAGGAGGGTTGGTATTTGAAGTGCATGTGACTTCTTTGTATCATGACTCAATTCAGAAGAGTTCTTATCTGCTGTTTGCCGTCATACAATGTAGTAGATACAGAGAGTAGAGTAGAATAGAGTAGAGAAACCAGCCTGCAGACATTATACTGTATAGCATTTTTGGGAAACACCTGCTCTGCAGCTGAACTGCTTCCTACTACACTCATCAGCAACTTTAAGTTAAGTGCTGTATTCATTCAGCACATGATGACACATGACAGGCAAACTGCTAACCACACTAACCCACATTCAAGTCGACAGACAAGAAACTAAAGTGTCAATATGTATATTTGCATTAACAGAGCTGCAGGGGATCCTGCTCCGCCACGCCCTCAGCTCCTGCTGCCTGTCCTCACCTTCGGCCTCACAGCACAACCCCACTGTGTAGGAACAGTAATGTTTGCGTCCCCCTGGGTGTCAAGCAATGAGTGCAACTGAGATAAATACACAATTTAGAAGGACAGGGTCAATGTTGCGCAATACCAAACCAAGAGTGAACACAGTATGTATGTAACGTTACCTTATCCAACCCAAACATCTTCTGCACAACCACTAACAATGAAACTACAGACTCTCGTTTGCTCTTCAGAGCCTTGTGTTTCTAAGGTATTACTCTATTAAAACACACTGTTGCTCTGTCAACCTAATTAGTCAGAGGGCTGGCCTACTGAGCCGCGCCAGAAGTGTCATCAATACACTTCGGTGTCACACCCTTTTGGCAAAGATACAAGTAAAGGTTATGGTTACAGAATGGAGTTAGACGAGGTAAGGTTAGGGTTAGTCATTGTCCATCAAAATGAAGTGAAATGGATTGTGACATTCAAACTGTACATAGATGGGTGATTTGTTATTATCTGACAAGAGAATGATTATGTGACATTTCATATTATGGTGTGTTCATTCATTTTGAGCTTCTCAGATAAAGTCCACAAAGAATAAATGGAAGACAAATATACAAGAATGTATCGTTAACTGTCAAATCATCTTTTTTTTTATATGAGGAACCTGACTTTCCTGCAAGGTTTTGTTTCACACTGTCCAACATTTGCTGTGCATTTGAATGGGAGGGAAAATAAAACATCTCTGTTTGCCCAGTGAACTGAACTACATTTCAGGTAAACCCTCCAGGACAAAACAGCACGAGCTAGAACGCAATGAAAGAGAGAAGACAAGAGACAGTAGTATAGGGCAGGGAAACATGACACACACACTACACACACACACACGACGCTGGCCAAACTCACTTGGTGATCTTCACAGGACTGTATTCCTTTGGTTTGGACATCCTGGCAGACTCTGTACTTAATCTAATCTAATCCCAGTGTGATCCTTCCAACTCCTCACTCTCTCCTCTCACTCCTTGTCTCTAGCAGCGTCTCTTCTTCTGTTAAGGTGCGTCCACCTGTCTCAGCTCCTCCCAGGTGAGCAGGTGTGTCGTCACTAAGACACAAACCGGGCAGACCTGTTCTACCGCTTCATAACGCGCACTGCCACCATTACTCTCACTCAACACGCTGGGATATTTCCCTTTTCTGCTTTCCCTGGCTGGTAATGTGGTTAGTAACAAGTAACAAGTAAGTAAAGATCGTGCAAAGGGCATGATCAATAAAGATGACAGGTTATGAAGCATAAATAGTCCTCAAATAAGTTCTTCATATTTGAATCTAACTCCATAGACGTTGATCCGTGGAGGTACCAGGCCACAACACTCTCTTTAATGGAGGAGAGGGTCTGTGAAGTGGGCTCAAGAGTCAAACACAGTAAAAATGTAGTTTTTTTTTTTCATTTCTCGGTGGTTTTTCCAACTATGTATGAGTCTAGAAAAGGTTAACGGAAGGCAAGACTGGGAGGGGCATTACAAACAGTCACTGAAAGATTACACATAGTTTATGGTGGTGGAATGTAGCAGAACGAGTCACTCGCTGGGTGGATTTTATTGCAGGGTGGGCATTAGTGCTCTCACGTGGTTTCCTTCATTCATTAAAACATGTCAAAGTTAAGTTTAGTTATATATCACAAATCACAAATCAAGAGACTTCACAGGCGATCGATTTATGACACGTCGATGATGCAGAACATAATAAGCAAATATCTCATTTTTATGTTTAAAGGTCAGGTGTAAGTATTTGTTGTCAATACAAGCTTCATCACAATAAAACCATCTGTATCACAAAGGTATGACTAGAAACAGAAAGAGGGAATGTAAGAGATTGAAAAACCAACCCAGTGTCAATATAAAGTAACATTGTTATTATGGGTGATTATGATTAGGTTGAGCACACACTTTATTCCCCTTGGGGGTATATTGGTGTGAAATGAAGAGTTGTATGAATCCCAGAGACACAATCATCTATGTTACTGTGACTCATAAACTGTCACACATTTTTTTCAAAATGTATTTTGGTTCGGCTAATACAACATGTCAAATCATGTTGTGTACTATTCATTTGTGGCATTTCTTAATTACCCTGCAAACACTTGTTTGGTCTAGGGTGAGGACTGCAGACTTCACCTGCTGCCAAAAGAAGTTCTCTTTTCTGCTGATAAGAAAAGAGATAGTAAACTGGGTGGTGGGGGTTTGAGGCAGTGAATGTTATTCTGGCAGTACCATCTAACAATGTGACTCCACGCTTCACTGGATAGACATTAGTTCAGCATGCTGCTCTGTCTCATGCTTGCAGTGGGTGTGTCTGGTACACACCCAGAGCAGTTACTCCCAAGACCAACACCTTCATACCTGCAGAGATGAGGAAGGAAGGCTCAGACAGGAGGAGGAAAGAAAGTGACAGGAAACCACGACAGCAAAGATACAAGAGGTTAATGGTGATGTTTGAGGAGAATGTCCCACTATCGACTAGAACAAAATAAAATGTAGTTTGTTTAGTGTGTTTAGGTAAATGTTATATCTAAGTTACATCTATTTATTTTAGGTTACATCTACGGATGGCACCAATTTCTACGGAGAATTTCTACTCATTCATTTCAAACCAAAAGCATCTTAGCTAAGGGGACACATGGAAACTAAAAGTATTTTACTTGATATTTTCAAAATCCCTGAAAGTACAGGCTTATGTGTTCATAAGGCGGGGGTGAAAAAGGGGCGTCACATACCTTTGCACTGTCAAAGTCCCATTCACTGTCTACACGTTGCACATTGCACTGCCCCACCAAACACAGCCCACCTGTGTAAATTCCACATTGTGCAATTCATTTGAGATAGGCATTATTTACACCTGCATGACACATCGAATCTCTCTTGTTGATGATAAACACAGTAGAACTGTCATTTAGGTTCTTCTATTTCACAGTAGAATGAATCTTTTATGCTAAGGTGTGTGTCAATCGCAGGGTGAGGCTGTAACAAATCTTTGCGTGGTATTTACACAGAAAGGATTCCTGACATACTCTGTGGTTATGGTTCACTAAGTATGTGGAAAGCAATCTGAATCAGCCGCACCCGCAGCACTTCTGAGGGGCGGGGCCTGTTGACTGAGCCTCAAATGACAACTAATGTAGAATTGCAGAGCAGGGTCAAAACATTGTGATCTATGACCAGGTTTTTCCTTCATGTTTGAGAGTGTTAGGCTGAGCGGTTGTCGGACTGTGAGAAGTTGGATACGCATTCCCCTTAAGCATTTGGGGGGGAAATAAATCCTTGAATAGCAGCGCAGCGCCCACATGCTCACATGCATCCTTGTACTAGTCATCCTTACCCATTGGCCAACAATGAAACGAAGACGACTTGTAATCTCAATTTGGGGGTATCCGGTCCTGGTGTCCCCAAGGCTGAACAGACCTCAGGTGCTACTTTTCACGGAAGACAAGACAAATAGACTTTAGCAGCAACCTCCAAATCCTTGACATCTTGTCTGTGCTCATATCAAGTGTGAAACCTGTTCTCTCAGATAAAAACCTATGAGTGCTTGGAACAAAGCTTTTTACGACTCCACCATTGAAGATGGAAACTGAATGTATGACCCTCTAACAGCAGCCAGAGGCAGTTCTTTCTGTACTGGTTTGTTTGCCAATATTTCACTTAAAGATGGCTAATGAAGTGATATTCACATAATCAAGCACTTTATAGCCAAAGGGACCTTTCCAAAAAATGTTGTGAGAGCTATAACCTGTTAGAAGATCAGTAGTGTTGGTGTTACTCCACTCATTAAATCATGACCTTGTGAGCAGATTGACAGGGAAAACTAGTTACCAATCTGCCTCTGCTGCAGAGATGGCGGAAAATAACCGGTATGGGGGAGGGAGTTCATCTGTAGGAGAACACAGAACTTCATTTCTATCAGCAGAAAAATGATGGGAATGTTGCTGGGGAAAAAAAGTAACGACTACACTGCATGAGACCAGCTATCAATTATCCTCACATGTGTGTGCTGGGCAAGGTAAGGTGTACATGCCGTACACAAGCATTAATCATTTATCAAATTCTGGTAATGGAGTCAACTATGTGTCAAACATAAACATAAGAGGCCTGGGATACTACGGCACAATCCTAGTTTGTGGTTTAAGAGTCTGGGTCGTCATTGAAGTTATCCAGGTAAAGCCTGCCCCCCTGTGGCCAGAAGGGGGTAGTACAATCATTTTAAGTTTGTTTCTACAGAAGGTAGACATAATGGATTGTCCGTAGCGTACAACAGTCTTAAAATCAGAGGCATGAAGAAAATACCAGAACAATTGTTTTTGTTTTTTTAAGAGTTTTATTTGAAAGGTCATGCAGTGCACTTCCCAGTTAGGAGCTTAACATTACTTTCAATGATACACGTGGAAAACGAATACATTTGGAATTACCTAGTACAAAAACTACTAAACTTTACTGAGGAATGTAACAAATTAAATAGTAAAAGGAAAATAGCGCACCAAAACTATTGCTGCACTGCAGACCCTCCTTACTCAAAGGACTCAGTAGAGGCGTATGTTGTTTTTAACCCCATTGTGTAAATAGGAAAAAAAAAAAAACAGTACAATTCTGGATCGAGTATAGAACTTAAAAAGACAAAAAAGCAAATAAATTACTTCTTTAATGTGTGTTTACTGGGAGAACTGAGGAGGCATGGGGTAGGGCACCAGGGGTGGGGGAGGCTGCTGTGGAGCCTGTGTTTGTGGGAAGGGGAACGGTGGATGGCTCACACCGTTCTGTGCACCGCCCTGGCCAGGGCCAAACTGCTGGGCCTGGAAGTTGTTCTGGCCTCCGAAAGAGCCCGTCTTGTTACCAAAGTTGGACTGTCCGTTACCATTGTAGCTGCCTCCGTTGAAGCTGTTGCCCCCATAGCCTCCATTCTGAGAATTTGTGCCAAAGGCTTTCTTTGGTCCATTGTCAAAACCTCTACCGTTATCCCTGTCCCTAAAACTGCCAAAATCACGCCTGCCACTGGAAAACCTATCCCGGTGGTCATCTCTATACCCGCCACCTCTGCCTCCCCTTGAACGACCTAGAAGAGAAGAACATTTTGACAGAGTAAGCAAGTGAAATGAGAGAAACACATGGCGGTAATTACGTGGTGTTTTACAAAATAGGTCAACACATAATTGGTTTGAGATACCCATAACTTCATTGTGGTGAACCATCCATTTCTCAAAACAAAAAGGAGCAGAAAAAAGGGAAACAAAAAAAAAGCTGCAGTTTACACCACAGTTTCTGTATCTCACCAATTGGATTTACCTCCTCTGTCTTCGGCCATCTGGAGGAGCTTGGGGTTGATGGCCTGATTGGCCTCACGGAGCACAGAGACGAGGTCGCTGGCTTGCCTCATGTTGTTTGGGGTGAAGAAGGTATAGGCTGTGCCCGTCTTTTGGCTACGTGCAGTTCTGCCAATGCGGTGGATATAGTCCTCAGAGTTGTTGGGGTAGTCAAAGTTGATGACAAATTTCACATCTTCAACATCTGTAAGATTGTGTTGCGGTGTGGCATAAAAAGAAAGGAGGATAGCGGCCAAAGATGCACACCAGCGCCACCACAACAACCAGATCAAACAAAAGGCAAAGTTAGTAAAATCCATGGAATGGGTGCAGCTGGTTATTCCATAAGGCTGCAAAGAATTGGTATTACACAGAACTCCAGATAAATTTAATCCATGGGGAGACTACGGTGGGAAGAGAGAAACGATGCACACTCCATTTGCTTCCAATCCAGTGGGATAAAACAAAAAAACCCTCTTAACCACAAACCACCCTTCCCCCAAAAAACGGATCAGAAGTCTTACCATTTAGGAGTATGCATTCACTAGTCCATTCCCAATGCAGCACACGCCCCACACATTGTCAAGTGACCTTCAGGTGTGTCTACACAGTAGGGCTGCTATGCACACTAGTGCCTCTTCATGTGCCTAAACTAGGACTTTGCAGGGTAGATCAAGGTCCCTTTGTCACGCACACTCATGAGAAGCTTGCTATAAAGCCCACACTGCAGTGTCTCTTGCCAAGAAATTACAGCCTGAACAAATTTAAGGGGTGCCTACAAAAATGGAGCCAGTCACTCCCTTGCTCACAATGAAAGACAGTGCATCCCCTCTCTTCATGGCAAGATACTTCAGGAACCAGTGTTCACTTGATCATAATGTCTCTCGCTGGCAGGTCTCGACATGACTTTGAAACGCAGGTGAGGGAGGAGTGTGAGCTTGGATTTTGTCCGGGGGCCAACTAGCATGTCCCACTGTCACCAAAAGCGCCAGTAGCCATGTCATTACAGAGGTGAAGGCATGATTGATCTGACAAACTGCTCTTCCGACAGAAGTTTAGGAAACTGCAACGTTTATGCCACCCATGCTTTACAGCGACTCTACACTAACGAAAGCACCGTCCACACCTCAAATGGCTTGCAGTGCAGTGCCCAAACAGACATGCAAGACAGTAGGAGTGTCACTTTAGCTTTGAGCTGGGAGGTAAGAGCCTGGGTGTGAAGCAGTCCAAACCATTGCCAGAGAACAGACGAGCATATGGGGGAGGTACTGTGGCCAGCCCTCATCTTGCCCCCCTTTTTTAGGCAGGCCAGCGCGATATGTTGCACTCGGGCCTTGTCACCTCTGTATGTCTGCATGACTGGGGGACCCGTGCCTCCTCAGTCAGGACACCTCCAAGATTCCTCCTTCCCCCTCTGGAGACCTGGGCTTGTCATGCCAAGGCCCTGCCATACAGACTGCTCCTTCAGGCAAGGGGAGAAACTCAAAGAAGCACAGAGTTAAAGAAAGCAATTACTTTCTTTTTGAAATACAGAACACTGTACAAGAGAGCAGAAAGAATACTAACCTAAACCCCTGGATGCAACGTCAGTAGCGATGAGGATAGGAGCCTTTCCATACTTGAACTCTAAAACACGAAACAGACACTCAATGAAACATCCTGCAAGCTGTATGGCTCAAAATAGTAACTGATGCAAACGTTAAACTTACCATTAAGAACCCAGTCTCTTTCCTGTTGGCTCTTGTCTCCATGGATACCCATTGCTGGCCATCTGAAGGAAGGTTTCATTGTCAATTGAGTAAAGTCATTTCAGAAATATATTATTTGAACTTATATTAAGTTACAACAGAAGGGTAGTCAGACAGTAAATGAGCACTCAAGCTAAATACACACCCATCCCTCCTCATCCTCCTGGTGAGATCATCACACCGCCTCTTTGTCTCGACAAAGATTATGGTCTTGTTCTCCTTCTCACTCATGATTTCCTCAAGCAGACGGAGGAGTCTAAAAGAAAAACAAATTCCTCAATAAACAACTCCGCAAGATCCAAATTACAATTTCAGATATTTTACTTAAAACCTAGCCACACATTTCTCCAACACATCAGCTAGAACATTTCCAGTTAGACATGTATGCAATGCTCACTTGTCTTCCTTCTCGCCATCGTTGCAAACGTCGACTATCTGCAGGATGTTGTGGTTGGCGCTGAGCTGCAGTGCGCCGACGTTGATCTGGACGTATTCCTTCAGGAAGTCCTCGGCCAGTTGACGGACCTCTTTAGGCCAAGTGGCACTCCACATCAGAGTCTGACGGTCAGGCTGCGGAAGTAACAGGGCGACAAGAATCAGCAACAAATTCCCTTTTAGTAAGTTGCTTGTAACTATCCAATTCGTAAAAGAACTTGAAGATTTGCCCGGCCATTCGAGGACCCGCTAGCAACTTACTCTGATTTGGTCAACAATTTTCCGGATCTGTGGTTCAAAGCCCATGTCCAGCATTCTGTCAGCCTCATCGAGTACGAGGTAAGTGCATCGGCGAAGGTTTGTCTTTCCTGCTTCCAGGAAGTCGATGAGCCTGCCTGGAGTGGCGATGCAGATCTCGACACCTTAAACAGAAGAGTCATTATGAAGGCACAGCGCTTCCACTAAAAAAGGTAATAAACTGGTTATTTCAAGGGTAGACATGGTAGGCCTATGTTAGCGCCACAGGGATTATTAGTTTAATCTTAACTTAGGATATGTGAACAGTCCACACAACTAGAATGAGGGGCAGGAAAGACATTTTTTATAGGCTAACAAAAGTGACCATACCCCTTTCCAGATCACGGATCTGAGGTCCCTTGGGTGCTCCTCCATAGATACAGGTGGTCTTGAGACGAGAAGCTCTGCCATACTCTGCGGCCACCTGCTGGACCTGCTGTGCCAGCTCACGGGTGGGGGCCAGCACCAAGCACTGGAGAGGGGATGAAAATAAATATTTTCAGTATCCAGTGTAAGTCTCAAGTTCGACATTTTTCAAAGTCTGGATAAATATTTTGAGTAAGCAAAAGCCTGGTGCACTACAGAACATTGGAGGCATATACTACACATAAAGTCATCAAGATAGCTGCCTAAGCTTTACAGTTTACCAAAGTAAGTATTGTTTTCTCAGTAAGACTCAATTTCTTATGCAGTTTGTTCACAATGTTAATAAAAGAGGTGGGTAAACTCAATCTGCTAAATAAGAAATTCAGGTGTTAGGTGGGGTTACCCTTAAAGATATTTCAAATTGACTTACAATGGGCCCATCTCCACGTTCCAGGAATGGCTGATGGTTGATGTGGACGATAGCAGGCAACAGATACTGCAGAGTAAAGAGATTATCATTTTTGCATGTTAGATCTTTAGATGTTAGAGCATGTTGATCTTTTAAGAGACAAGTGCTGCATTGATCTAACTAGGTCAAAACTGTTAAAGGGCATAATAACTACAATCACCGTGAACAGTGGGAGAACACACAACTTACAGAAAGCGTTTTGCCAGAGCCAGTCTGTGCAATGCCGACCATATCCTTGCCACTCAGAGCTAGAGGCCACCCCTGAGCTTGGATGGGTGTTGGCTCACTCCAGTTCTGTTTGTTGATCACATCCATCACATAGGCTGAGGGAGCAGAAAACAAGTAAATAAGATGCAACTTGAACAAAACTTGAATTAGAAATAACTCAAATAATGTGTGCTTACAGGGAAAGCTGGCCTCGTGGAACTTCATGATTGGGTTTGGGCACTCTCTCCCCTTCACTGTAACAGTCTTGGCTCTCCTGTACTGTTCCACTTCTTGCTGTAAAATAAGAAAGCATAAAGCGAATGAACTTTTGCCATGTGGCTTTGCAGACCAGTGGACATAGCAGATTGCACAACTCCAACACGTGCAGGAGGAACACATTCCAGCAGCCGTTACATAACATTTCCACCAAGTCAACTGTGTCTGGGGTGGATCACGTGATTACATACCGGCGGTCTCCGGGTAACGTCGGGGTGCTG
>CABFOQ010053747.1:101802-113556 GCA_900660455.1 Gephyroberyx darwinii
GGTGGACCCACTGAACCACTGTGCGCTGCTCACTCAGGGTTCATGTCAGGCCAGAGAAACCCAGAGACACTGACACACACAGAGAAGCAAAGAACCCCCCCACCGACCCAATCAACAGCATCCACTCTACCTCCCTGTATTGTTGACAGAGCTGGTGAATGGGGAGGAGACCGCTTGCAGGAGAGGGCCTGGACAGACGACTCTGCCTCACCTTCATGCAGTAGGGGTCTGACTGCCTGTTAGTCTTTTGTACCCATTTCAAATGTGTGACCTGGAAATACTTCAGTATGCTGATCCACGTCCATCCCCACAAGCCTCATACACAGGAATGTCGTAGACACGAATGTTGCTACAGATCACGCCAGACCCTGGACAGTACACTTCCTTAATTGTCACTTTTATATGGGCAGTCATCTTATGACCAAATTAAAAGCATGTGTTCAACATGACGGACAACATGATGCTCCAGACATTGTTCTGCAAACGTGTGAAATCTATCGCCAAACAAAAGCTTCACGCAACTGTTAACACAAACACCTTTCATTTTGTTGCCTTTCCAGCCATCCATTTCTTCATTTATAAAATGTTGCTAGGTATCATTAGCTTCTCTGTTATTGTCACTGTGACATCTCAACTTTGTGAACGACACCCTTGTAGAATAGTCTTTTATGTCCCGTCATGGCAGGACTCATGTGCCAAGGTGTGGCAGTACAACAAGGTCTCAACCATAATCTTGACCAGGGTCATTTTGTGGGGTCGACCCTTTCACAACGACAGTTTCCTGGGAAACACTTCAGATATGAAAGGGATATTAGATGAAAAACTATGAACGCAGAGTCTTAGGCCTGTATTATTACCTTGGAGGGCCTTGAAGCCTTGCAGGGGGACCCTGGAGGAGCCAGTGACAAACTGCAGCAGCCGGGCCCTGCGCTCCTCGTCGTAGGACTCCACAGCCTTCCAGAACCATTTGACAATGTTGCTGTCTGGGGTGCAGTGCTTCAGTCGCGTGTTGGACTTCCAGTCATTGATGTCAATTTTACCCAGTCCACATACAATCAGCTAGGAGCAGAGAAATGAAGGGGGTGGATTTTGGAGGGGGGTGTCAATTTGAAACAATTTGAACTGGGATGTAATGCAGTTACATGTGGCCAAAGAATGGAGTATATCCTAAGAGATGTGAGACAACAGGAAATGCAGTAGAATACCTCTAGCTCCTTTTCATCGAAAGCCTTGAGCAGGTGTTGGGGGATGACCTCGTTGAAGCCTTTCTGCAGAGCCAGGAATTGGGCCTCGATGCCGCGCAGGAAACGCCAATTGACGTAGAGCCGGACATACTCTTTCTTGGTGTCCTGGGTGACAGGGATGCTCTTACCGTTGGGCTTAAGCTCATGCTGGATGATCTCCCCATAAGCATTGTGCTCTACGCAGAAGGTGTGGTCCAGCACACCTGTGATGTCGTTGTCCCTGAAGAGATTGACATTTGTAAAAAATTACTCTCCTCTTTTCCTTTGTTAGTGTAAGATGGTCGTCTCCAACCAAAAGCAGGTTTTCATTCTAACCAAACGCTACACCAGCTGCTTTAGTTCCTTCTCTCTGGTTGAAGGTGTGCTCATCAGTGAAATCAGCTGCTGTAGTGTTTGGTTGGAATAAAAACCTGCATACAAATGGCTCTTGATGGCACACTGATGTAAGAATTATTCAGAGCCCCTGGGGGGCGCTGTCATCATGGATGTATGCGAGTTGATTTTCCCCTTTTTTCTTTACAAGTAAAGAGAAGCCTTATTTCTGTAACAACTTACTTGTAACTTATGTCAATTGTGCACAGAAATAGGAAAATAATGCTGTGTGTGTTGTGTAGTCACACCTGCACATTTCATAAGTCATTAAAAAAAAATGCAGAAAATATATGTTGCCCTTGCTTGTCTTGGTCTGTAAATTGTGCTCTCTTATTTCAATCACATGGAAATGTAATAAAAGCATTTCTTTGCGTACAGAATCCAGACGAGGCTGTTGTGCAGGTCGGGGTCGACAGATTCCATGTCGTCCAGGGTGATGGGTTTACCCAGCAGCTGCTTGTAGAAGGGTAGGGTAAAGCCTCCGTCTATGTAGTGGCCGTGGAACACCGCCATGCCCATGATACGGCCCACAAAGTGGAAGTATGACAAGTGCTCCTAAAGTGGAGACAAAAGACATCTTTAGTTTCTGAATGAACTTTGTTTTGTTGTTATATTGTTACACATCTGGAGAAGTGAGTGCTTGAGTATGCTTGTGACCTCCTCAAGACTATATTCAATATCTACCTCTCTCACAAAAGGAATTTATTGCACCATGTCTCAGAGGTGGACGTCACAATCTCAAACCATTGCAATTGTAAAACTATTTCCCTTTTGATCTATTTAACCAATCCTGCATGATAAAAGTAGTAAATAAACTAACAGAAAGGTCTTAACAGAACAGTTAAAGTATTGTTTAATTCATCTGAGAAGTCTATACAGGAGAGCATCTCTGCTGGCCTGAGATCAGTGGTTAAGCAGACATCAGGCCAAACAAACACGACCCCTTTGACAGTGATTGCACTGGTGCTCATGGGTGGCTGACATAGGT
The DNA here is from genome assembly GCA_900660455.1 of Gephyroberyx darwinii. Classification (NCBI taxonomy): domain Eukaryota; kingdom Metazoa; phylum Chordata; class Actinopteri; order Trachichthyiformes; family Trachichthyidae; genus Gephyroberyx; species Gephyroberyx darwinii. The sequence goes on from CABFOQ010053747.1 coordinate 104,407, forward strand.
GGCATGTTTGTAATATGGCATTTGCTGGTTGCTTTTATGCAATGTCCGTTAGAGTAGCAGGAGTGCATATCTTTTTTGCACGGGTGGCCCCAGGGGGAATTGACCTCCTAACAGTGGCAGTGCCAATGCCATTCTCTACTTGAGCTAAATAAAGCCACTGTGTGTGTGGTCAGTAGTGTTTGAAGCCCTGTCTCTGACTCACAGGGTTGACAGCAGAGTCCGGGTTAATCTGCAGTGTGTAGATGTCATCACGGGAGTACTGGAACAGACCGTAGTAAGGGTTCAGCATCTCATGCGACAGCAGATAGAGCCACTCCCTGCGCATGAAGTTCAGCACACACAGACATATGTGTGCAGGCAGGACCGCAAGATGGAGGGGGAGAAGATAAGGCAGAGAAAATAAGAGACACCAAATACATCCATTTTATTGTAATCCTCTGGTTCCAGGGGGATACTCTGAAGAAACAAATGATTCCCCCTGAAACACAGGAAACCATATCGAGCACCTTGTGTTTTATGACATAATTCACCACTAGGAGGCAGACCTCAATGTAAAAAGCAAGATGAGTTCCATGTACTGTTTTCTGCTTGGCTATCCATTCTTACCTGGCCACTCCTCCATAGTCAAGCCCCTCTTCTCCTCTAAACTTCACCATCAGTCTCTTCCACAGGTCCTTCGGCCTCATCTTCATCACTTGTCGATACGATTCCTGTAAGAGGAACACACACACCATGTAACAGCGTTAGTAGATGGTTGATGACCTCAGCCGTTTGCCCTCCTACCTACTGATGCTCCTACCCATACCAATGCGACTTGAGCCCTTTTATCAAACTCCATTATCAGGGCTTGGAGAGAGTGGCAAGAGGCTCCTCAAACCATACACAGTGCACCAGCTGGTGCTGTGAGAGAGTGACCAGTGCCAGTGCTGCACCCTCCCTCTGCCTTCCTGTCATTCAAGTCCCATGCCTTGCAATGTGGCGCACGGGAAACATGACAGAAATGCACAACGCATCAGCTGGGCCTCGGGTCGTCTGTCTGTCTGTCCTAAATGGATTGAAGTTGAGCACTACAGGATAGACAAAGTAGTGGATACTGCTCTGCACCAAGAAGTTCTTTGCTAAAGTCGTTTTCTGACTGATGAGGTGATTGCACTATAGTGTTCCAGCAACAGCAGTCACTTCCACTTGGTTCTCTGCTGTAAGGCTGAGATCTCTCCACCTCAATCAGTGTTCAGTCCATGTGCCGACGGCTCACAGCGTCAGGGGGAGGTTCATCTAAAGTGGATTAGGGGCAGTTATAATAAACACAGCCATAAGACTATAATAACATAGCCTCTTCAACAGCCAGGTTCCACTATGCCCTCCAGATACAGTAGACATCTGAGAGGTGCCATGGGAGGAATGAGAATGTCTTATCTACACCAAAAAGTACACAAAAAGACAGCTCTGACAGTCTACCAGCTAACACTTGCCTATTCAGTCATAATTTAATGCTTCAGCTGGTCTGGAGAAGCTATGAAGTTATGTCTAGCTCAACCCCAAGACCGCCTCTGCCCCCCACCCAACTCTCTCACATTGAGATCAGCCAACAAAAATGTCTTCGTTCAGATTAACAGACGTGGCTGCTCCAGCACATTCCACTGCATATTTTACGAGGGTCATGTAGTCTGTTGCAGGTGTTGTTGCTCCGATGAAGGCCCTGCACCTCCTAGATGAAGAAAACTCCCCCACTGAGAAAATGTACTTGAGAAAATCCTCATTTCAAACAAGAGGTCTGCTTTAGATTTTGAACAGACTACCTTCACACATCATAGATAACTCTGCATGTGTGTGTGTGTGTGTGTGTGTGTGTGTGTGTAATAATTCTCACAGCTGATGAACTGCTATGGGCAATAACCTTCATGGGAGTGGTCAAGAAGATGAGAAGCTTCAAGAGAATTTGGGGGAGTCGATAAATAACTTAAATAACTAAATAACAACAAGCAGATCAGAAAGAATGAGTTATTGCGCTGTTTGCTTCACTCACAGGGAAGCACTGTATCTATTGCTTGTTTGTATATGGGAGGAGGACACAGAATTTCAATTGTTTAATGCTTACTGTGCAAAATGTAGATGTGTTGGGTGGGATGGGGACAGCCAAATTTATTGAGTTTATTTCATTTAGCTTTATCGTTTCTTTGTGTGTCTTATTTAAGAATTTTATTGTGTTTCAAGTTTGTTGCTGCTATGTATCCCTCTGGAATAAATTTACCATCTGCTGTCTATCTTTAATAACTGGCATCTCTTGTGTACCTCTGTGCCAACAGATCACACCAGGACGTGCTTGAGCAAGCCTGTATCTTTCCACCCTCACCTCGAAGATCTCCTCTCGGGACACCTCAATGCGGCAGTGGCCAGCCTGGGGCTGCTGTTGGGACAGTTCCTGGCGGAGGATCTTGAGCTTCTGAACCAGGTCCCTCTTGTACTTGGGCACCGTGAGGCACTCGGCCTCTTCTGGAAGCTGACTGGGGGACACCAGAGCCTGCTGGGCCTGATCCTTCAACTGGTTCTGACGGCTGGAGGGCAGACAACAAGGAAAGACAGAGAGGGGAGGAATGGGCAGAGAAAGGGAGATGATAGAGTGACATGGGAAACAGGTGAGGGAAAGACGAGAGAGAGAAACAGCCAAACAGACATACAGAGAGAGAGAGGGAAAACAGGGGGTGAGAAAGAAAAAAGGTGAGGGGTGTACCAATGACAAATACAAACATGTCTACTCGTAAGACAAAGTAAGCAAGCGCCTGTGCAAAAATAACAAGAAGAAAGCCAACAAACTGAAAATAAGGCTTTCTGAAAGAGAGTTCTTTCTCTGCTCTTTGCTGACTGCAGAGAACCAAGGGTAAACACACTGAGGTCATCTGGGAAGCACATCAAGTCAAACAGCTGCCTCGGCCCCGCGGAGACAGACATAGGTGGAGGTGGGATTACGGGAGGTAAGACTCACACAATACACACACACACACACACACTCACACCTTTCTGTCTCCTCCTCCCCAGCGGGCACAGGCCCTGTGGTGGTCTCACAAAGAGATGGCTCAACTAAAATAGGGCTTTCTGTGGGGGAGCGGCAGATTGTGGCCAAGGCGAGAAAGTTCGGTAAATAGATTCTCTGTTGCTCTTGACTCATCGTGTGGACTTGAGGCAAGTCAGGGTCACTGTGGCCATCCTTCAGAGGCATACTGGCACATTTGAAAAGTCCAAAATATTGGCTTGGGAGAAAGGACAAAATTGTAGGCGTTGTGATAGATAAAGTGTCCTGGTGATTCAGCAGGCTAAGGCACATACCATGTTCTTTCACCGTTCTGGGTTTGAGTTCAGTTCATATACTTTGATGCCTTTCAGTTCCTCTTTCTCCCAATTTTCCTGTCACTCTCGACTGCATACTATCAAATAAAGCCAAATGCCTTAAAATAGTATAGAACAAACAAAGTATGATCACAAAACTGTTTTAAATTGATAAAAACCAGAGGATTTTAAGAGCACGGTTTTATCAAGATTAGTTATCAATATCTTAAACACAGCAACAAATAAGCGGTTAGCCACAGTATCAAATGTGAGGCTGTGAACATTAGCTGCCGTTTATGTTGGCTAGGGTCTCGACTGTGGCGCAGACCTCTGGATGGAGAATACGACTTCTGAACCAGGGGCTTTGTTGGGGAAGATGGCCTCAGAGGCTGGCACAGTAGGGAAGGGGCATGCGCGCACACACACAGACACACACACACAGAATCAAAAGGCCCTTTATGGGGCCAGCACTAAAGGATTATTTGCACGTTGGCCTTTTGCACTTCAGTGGGGCATAGCAGGCACGCTCGGCCCCGAGCAGGGTCATAAACACCAGACTCTACAGCCGACCACGGAGGGTGGTGGGAGCATAGACATCAGTGTGTGTGTGTGTGTGTGTGTGTGTATGCTGTGCACATACATAGGCTACATGAGTGTGTGTTCGAATCTCTAATACTCAAACAAACAAAGAAAAAAATCTAATGTTCACCCCTCCAAAAAGTACAGCCAGGAGGTATTGATTTTTGAAGTTTTCTTTGTAGCAAATCATTCTTCAAGTTATATCTGGAACAGGTACCGGCAGCCAATTTACTCCCACACCAACACAATAGAGTTGTCAAAAGTAAATTTAGCAGCAAGTAAGTTTGGCACTCTCCAGTATCCACCCAATGGCTAGCATTCTTCACTACCACAATGTGTAGTGACGGCTTACTCTTAAAGTGACTGACTTTGGTTGTTGGTCTCTTTGGCCTTGTCCCCAGCAGAAACTAGCTTGGCTTTGCAACCACTTCCTGCTATCCCAGAAAGCCACAAGGCCCCATAGTACACTCCAATCCTCCTCTTGAATCCCTTTATTTCCTGCAGACTAGACTCCGAAGGAGGGAAGGAGAGAGGGAGGGGGGCAGGAAGGGCAGCCTCCCGACAGCTCCCAAACATTGAAGACAACTCAGAGGGTGGGAGGAAAAGAAGGAGATGGGAGGCAGAGAGCATCTCCTCCTGCACTTCCACCCATAATTCAAACATTCCTGCACTGTCTCTCTCCCTTTGCAACTCCTTCCCAGTGAGCACACCTCTCGTTACCTGAAGATACTCACCTCAGAGACAAGAGACTAATAATATCAACCTTGTTGATAAACTGTCAACTTCTGGGAAATTACACAGTGACTTCTCATGCAAGAGTACAGAGGGCAGCTCTGCAGCCAGGTCTTAAAACCCGACAAGGATTCAGTTACCTATTGTGACCTTTACCTGTCAGGAGGCTTCGATTCAGGAGAAGATTGCAACATCACAGAGGGAGTCTAACCAAAACCGTGCTCTGGCCGCACAGGCAACGTCTTTAGCAAATAAAAAGGGCAATAAACTACAACTTTGACGGACACATATATATCAAACATTTTTGTGGGATGACGGCACGTGAGGGGTGAAAATTTCTGAAATCCCGGCCTTGATAAAAGGCAGATGTCTTGATGGAAAGCCACGACGACTGATATCTTTTCCAGAGTTTTGTCACGAGCAAGAAAGTCACTCCAAACCCAGTACTTTCTGCAAGGGGACAGCAGCTTCATAGCTACTAACTGGTCAGTTATGCCAGAAACTGTAACAGAAACTAGAAAAGGCCATCTGATACAGAGGTAACGGCATCAGAAAGGATCAGGCCAGGCTGGGCTTAGTCATAGTCATCCATATGTAATAAAGGCGTTCACAAATCACAGGTCAAACAAACTAATGATGTTGACGAATGATGAAACTGATAGCAAACTCCACAGCCCAAATCTAACATCCTGTAACGTGTGTTAGATTAGCACACACTTAAGAGATCCCTCAGGTTCATCCACGTGAGAGCCAAAGTTTCTCACGTCAGAATACAACTCAGGAAAAGTATGTGATCGGACATGATAAAAATGGTAGATTGCAACTCGTTATGTATGTTGTAATCATACTAATAGCTCCAGAAAGAAACACACCTCCCTGTTTGTCTCATACTATTCCTCTGAAATAATTCACCCAGTTCCTGGCTTTGATGTGAATTAATGATGTTACCAATGTATTAATAGAATGTGAATATGCAAGAGATTTTCACACATCTGGACATAATTGTGCTTAAGACAAAATTCCTGCATTAAAAATGTGCGTGGCGTGCCAGGCTAGGTTTTTATTAGACTTTTCAGAGGGCCACGGATGAAAAAAAAGCAAAACGAATACAAAGTCCCAAACACGTTCTTTGATCTGTCAGAACAGGAAAAAAAGAAACCTGATCTCTCCATCGATGCATTCCGTCTCTCTGCACGGAGGAGGAATGAGGTCAGGCGGAGGAGGCCCACCAAGGCACCCGTACTCCACCTTCGCAGAGCAAGGACCTATGGTTAATTCTGCGGCTATCGCAACACGGAATGTGTTTGAACAGCTGCAGCAGGGAAGAAATCCTGAAACACGTGCATCCACGCACACAGGAACGCACAAAGTGGAGGCATGCACCAACACACATGCACTTGTGTGGGTGTACACCCCTCACACACACACACACAGACACACACACACTTCATTCATTGACTTGGGCATCAAATTTATGCTCCGTTTCCTGAACGTAAGACGCTCCTCAGCCACAGACACAGCAGCTTTGGTTTCCACTCCTCTATCTGATGTCTGGCCAAAGCCAGCTTTGTGACGGATTGTGTGCTAAAACTCCTTCATGATCAAAACCTCTGTGGGGCTGTGGAATTCAAAATTGTGTGTGCGGAGCAGACTGTGGGGGAGTGAGCATGACAGTCTGTGTGTACTGTGTGTGTGTGCACATGTCTGTCTGCTCAGCAGAAGGGCTGCTCTGAGTACTGAACCTCTACAGGTGGTGCACACACCTTGGCACAGGACCCTACTGTAAAACATTCACTGAGGGGGAGGCGGAGTGACCAAGTCTGTGTATGTCTGAGTGTGTGTACGTGTTCCTGTCTGTGTGCAGTCAGGACTACTGGCATGGAGCCCAAGCCTTACCTGACATTTTGACTTTCGATGCCTCCTCGAGAACCATTGGGGCTTGGGCTGTAGGCACAAAACACGAAAAGACAAGAAAATAAATCAGACACAGCACTCGGATCACACTCACACTGTCACTGTCACTGCTTAAGTCACTAGTATTGTAGTTTGTCTGGCTTGAGGGTCAAGAGAGACTCACTTGAGGACTAGATGCAAGTTTGCGGAGAGGCGCGGGTCTGTGAACTGTGTGGTTCGGTTGTTGTGGTCCACAAAGTAGACTCTGCCGGTGGCGGTGTTCCGGATCTCCCAACCAGGGGGCAGCGGACCCAGCTCCTCGCAGTTCACATTACTCAGGTCTCTGACAAGTGCACACAATATACAATAAAATATAGCAGATACTGTGGTACACACGTAAGTGAGGAAAACAGCAGAGGCTAAGGAGGGAGGGAGACAAGGGGAGAGACAGAGAACAAATGAAATTCTAGGTATAAAACATACCAAAGCACTGACTAACTGGGCTCAGGCGGACAGCAAAGATTCCGAGATGTCTGAGAAATCACTTTTATTCTATTTTTCTTCTTCCTCCCATCTAAATTATTTACTGCTGCCCTGCAACCCCTTTCAGCTGGACTCCATGGAGACGAGAAGGTTCAGAAATTACAGCGGTCTCACTATGCTGGCGCTGACTTATCTGTTTTGCAGGGTCAAAGCCAAAGGGACCAGAGCCTCAAAAGAGATGAGAGCTTGGCAGCTCAGCCATCTGCTAACGCTGGAGCTGTCTGAAGAGCACTCAGCAGAGTGTGGCCAATAGGCTAGTATCAAGAGCAATAAAAATACCATCCATCACACACATACTGATAGAAATAAAGAGGCCAACGGCCAGGTATTACGATACCAGTCATGTTTTATCGATGTCTGGTGTGCACTGAAGCAGGTGTGTGTGTCTATGTGCAAATGCGTTCCTTTGGGAGTGTGATAATCAATAGGACACACATGCCTGAGTGAGTAGGGCCCAAGAGCCTCTGGTATGACTTGATTGAGACCTGTGTACTGTTAGCCATGTGTCCCAGGGTGAGGCCTTGCAGTGCCCATGCCAGAGGACTCTAGATACCGAATCACCCTCAAAGCCCCGTGACATGGGTCTTCTCATAGCATGTCAGTCTAGTAATCAGCTGCAGGTTTACAGCGTACTACAAAGGGGACTGGGCCTGAGGCCTGGCCATGACACAAGCTATGGGTTATGTCAAAAAATTGGTGCTTAACTGGGCAGGTGGTAAATTCAGAAGGCTATCAGAGTTCATTCCTTAATTTTCTTTACTTGCTTATTCCTTTTCAGGATCACGGGGAGCCGGCAGAGAAAACACCCTGGACCGGTCACCAGTCCATTACAAAGATAACGCAGACAGACAAACATTCATAACTATGGGCAATTTAGAGTCTCCAGTGACCCAACTTGCATTTCTGGAAACTGGAGCAATCAGAGGAAACCCGCAAAAACACAGGGAGAGCTGCACCGTAAATCTATCAGTTTCTCAACCTTAATTCAGCATCTCACTGTTTTGGAGGGTTCAGGACCCACTCTGGCTGCTTTGGTCAATTCATGGCTGCTGCAGAGCATTCAAACGTTTCCAGTGGTAATTTCAAGGTAACCATCAAGCCATCAAGCTAGCTGGTACGCCACAATGACACAACTGAGTTTTGTCAGACCACCATTTGTCACAGCCTTTACATGTGTGCAGAAGAGATACTTACCCTAAACCTGTACCTGAAAATACTGAGTTTTCATTTTCTTTAAAATACCATAAAATATCATTTCCCTCCATTATAGTCAAGAGGCACGTTTGACTGATACCATTCAGGAATACTGAAATGTTTTCTCCAAATTTAATAATTTCTGGACACCAACTGAATTACTAATTTATATTTTATGATATTTGGTTACTATATTTTTTATATTTTATACTGTATGTGGATAAAAGTGTTCCTTTGTTGGAGATTGATAGAGAAAAATGATGCAAGGTGAGAAGAGAAATACGTGTTGTATGCATTCACAGATCACGTGGTGGACGTACCGGGGTACTCTGGGGTCGTGCCACGTGCTGACACCTGTCTGGGTGTGGAGAAAGTACACCTGGCCTTGCTGCGTGGTCCTCTGCTCTGTAGGAAGAAGAGACATAAGAAGGGGGTTAATCATGGAAGGGATTTGGAGATACGTGGTTACACAGTGGTGTGAATCATTTTAAAAAGGAGTGAACTTGTGTGTTTTGCATCAATCTAGACATCAAGTACACATCAAATACAGAAGGTGATGTGTTGAAAATCTACGGAAAATGAAATTGGGTGTGATTTGTGTGCCGTGTATATCCTTACGAGAGCATGCTTATAATCTGTCTGCGTAAGAGAGAGAAAGAGAGAGAGAGAGAGATCACACAGACGGAGATAAAAGGAGTGCGTGAGTCAGTGGAGATCCCAGAGGCAGCCAGGAAGAGGCGGAGGGAAGAAGGGGGGGGTGAGAGAGAGGGAGGAGAACACTGGAGAGGAAGGGAAAGGAGAGAAGAGATGGGGTTGTCTGACTTTGGAGTCGGTGAGCTCATTCATCACAGCTTGACAGAGATATTTCCATGGAGCTGCCTGCCA
>CABFOQ010053749.1:6983-56722 GCA_900660455.1 Gephyroberyx darwinii
GAAGAGAGAGAGAGAGAGAGAGAGAGAGAGAGAGAGAGAGAGAGAGAGAGAGAGAGAGAGAGAGAGAGACGCTCACTCCCAGTCAGTCCGTTATTCCAGCGGACTACCAGAGGATGGCAGTATTTGAACAGAAAATAAAGAGTTACTAAACACAAGTCTGCTCAAAACATCCCTGGTTGTAACACTAACCCTAAATAAGACTAATACTAATTCTACTATGAATTGAACTTTGAAGGAACTAGAATAATTTGTGATGTTGATTAAAAATAAAGTAGCCTAATTGCGATATAATAATTACAAACCACCACATTAGTTCTAACTAAATAAATGAAAGTAAATGTGCGAATGTTTTATGTTGTTAAGAATAATACATTTGTCGTCCATTGTTCATCGTGGTTCAACCTTCAGCTGTTTCTCTCTGCTGCCACTTGTAGCTATAACATATTCGCCAGCAATTTCATTCCGACGGGTCAGTGTCTTTAGTCTACAGCAGAACAAACAATCCTGATGTGTTGCAATCAAAATGTCGAGACTCGCGAGATAATGCCTGCGCTGCATTGTGAAATGTCCGAAATTCAGATGGTGAAATTGTGAGATTGATTGCGAAACGCAGCCTATGTGGCCTAGTTGATGATGCTCACAAAACTAAATTTAATATCTTGTCACTGCGTTTGAAAACTCCTGGTTGAGCCCCTTTAGCATTATAGACAATATCTACCAAACCGAATCAACGATTAGGCTTGGGTCGACAGAGTAATAAATTAAACATCAGATCCTAAATTATGAATTTTATTTGAGGGTGGAAGAGCCGGAGCTTCTGTATCTTTAATATTGACGAGCAGGATGGGAGAGGCTGCGCGTTCACAAACCCTCCTCTTTCTCCGCGGCGGCGGGAGCGCGCAGCGTATCTCACACTCGCCGGAGAGGCAAAGCGCCCTGGACTGCACCGCGTCTCACCGGAAGAAAAATGTTTCCTCCGCCGCCCATCATCAGCGCTGTCGTGGTCTCCAAAAGTCATGTGAAAGGATCCACAACATACGAGGACAGTATTTTTTTCCATCATTAAACTTGTTTTAGAAGATTTTGAACTTCAAGAGTGATTTATAGAGAACCGGAATTAGAAGTTAACATTGGACAGGTAAGATGATTCAGTAAGTAGTAGTTTATTAAGCAGTTACTGTGGAAAAAACAGACCTCGAGGACCATCCAGATCAAATGTACGGATAAAGAACAACCTTTAGGTCATATGCAACTCTGGGGAATCTGCAAGAAAATGGCATCTTGTCATCAGTGCAGTTGGTTATAGTGCATTGAAAATTGTTTTGGGGAATATCAAACATCTTAAAGTAAAATGCTTTTCATCACCAGCAAACTCAACAAATCCAACGCCACGGTGTCAGTGTGTCCGCACCGCTTGGTCAAAACGCGCTTATTTGCAGGATACACCACCTGGCCCCGAATTTGCTATAAATGTTGACATATGGGTACACGTGAAATAAAAAGTGCATAGTTCTCCAAAAAAAAATCTCTTGTTTAAAATTGTGAAATGACGAAACTTTGACGAATGCGAATTTGGCATTCAATGTAAACGAGAAGCTGATGCCTCCAATTGTATGGCAGCAGTAGCAGCAGTCATGACCTAGTGCTGATGTTATTTATGTTTCATGTTTAACACTAATTTCTAATGCAATGTTGCATCGTGTTGTAAACCCTTGATGTTCTATGCCAAGGCATTGCCTACTCACAGTGTTACACATTTATACTACCAGAAATAGAAAGTGCATTAATGTGTAGCATTACATTACTTCTGGTGTACTGAACATCATTAAATAAACCCCTGATAAAAAAAAAATCCCTATTACCTATGGCTAACAATTTAGCTAACATCTGGTAACTGAATACTTGCAGGTGCTGAAAATGGCGACACGGCTCCTGCAGTTCCTTGCCTTGTGGACTACTGTGATTGGCATTGTGCAGTGTTGCCCAGAGCTCTGCAGCTGCCTGGACAAATATGCCCACCAGTTTGCTGACTGTGCTTACAAAGACCTGTTACTGGTACCTGTGGGTCTACCCTCCAATGTAACCACCCTAAGTCTCTCTGCCAATAAGATCAAATTACTGAAAAGTAAAAGCTTCATCAACGTCACTCAGGTGACCTCTCTCTGGCTGGCCCACAATGAGATAGTCACCATAGAGACCAACACCTTGGCCCCACTGATCCAGCTTCGCAACCTGGACGTCAGCTACAACAAAATTGTTAATTTTCCATGGGAGGATCTGCACAACCTCACTGCCCTGCAGCTTCTGAAAATGAACAACAATGAGATGGTTATCCTCCCCAAGGAAGCCTTTTCCACTCTCAAAGACCTGAGGTCACTGCGCATCAACAACAATAAGTTCACCACCATTGTGCAGGGTACCTTTACTGCCCTCTCGTCCATGTCCCACCTTCAGATCTTTAACAACCCCTTCACCTGCTCCTGTAACCTGGAATGGCTGAGGGATTGGATTGCAACAACCAAGATTTCTGTCCCTGAGCCAAATCAGATTTTATGTGAGGCCCCTGAATACCTGAAAGGTGCATTGGTTACAAAGTTGCCCAAACTGGACTGTAAAGCCCCTATTGTCACTATAACCTACCAGCCCAACATTGAGAACACTGAGCTATATGAAGGCTTCATGGTTATCTTAAACTGTGAGACAAATGGAAGCCCCACACCGGACGTCAGCTGGGAAGTGAATGCAGGAAATGAGAAATTTCAGTTCAGCTTGCCTTCCACTGGTGAGAACAATGATTTACCCATCAATGATAAAACAACCAACAGTCGATTCCTGGTCTTTCAAAATGGCACCCTGATTATTCCCCGTTTGAGTAAAAAGGAAGATGGAAATTATAGCTGTTCTGCAGTCAATGATTTAGGTAAAGCAGAGAGCACTGTTAAAGTTGCACTAGCTGGTACCCAAAAACATGCCACCAACTCAATGCTTGATTCTACAGCGGACAAGATCAATCCATCTGTTAAGCCTGTTAAGCCTGTGAAGCCTGTAGGGCCTGAGACCTCCAAAAACAATGTTATCAACTGGCCCAAGTCTGAAGAAAAGACCAAGAGCCTTCCCACTGGTTCAACAGGCAAACATGATGCCACAGAGCAGGTTGGCGACAATTCAGAGGACCCGCCCTTTGCAAGCAACTGTGGCGTAAGCGATGGCAGTGAATACATCTCCAATCATGCCTTCAGCCTGAGTTTGGATGACCTCAAGCAATATACATTTGATTTTGGCGTCATTGCATTGGAAGTGTCAGAGACGGAGGCCAAAGTACAACTCAATCCACTTCAGATTCCCAGCAGCAAGTCTAACCTCCACCTCAGTCAACCTCAAAACCTGGAAACAGTGAATAAAGAGCCTTTCAGTCTATACCAGACCTCAACCAAAAAAGCCCCTCTGGACATGCTGTACCTCTGTGTAAATACTGGCAAAGGACACTCTATGGTTCAGTGGTCCAAGATAGAGGGGGGGGTTAATGCCTACCGCTTCCATGGTTTACAGCCCAGTACCAATTACACACTCTGTCTCACCTATGGGGGGCAGGACTGCCAAGTTCAAGTTGTCTTTACAACTCGGAAGAAAATACCCTCCCTACTGATCATGGTTGTTGTCAGCACTTTCCTACTGGCTTTGGCCACTGTTCCCTTGCTGGGGGCCACCTGCTGCCATTTGTTATACAAGTATCAAGGAAAGACCTACAAGCTGATTATGAAGGCTCAGAATCCGGATCAGATGGAGAAACAAATGGCTGGAGATTTTGATCACAGGGCATCTTTTGTGGAGTCAGAGAAAACCTTCAACCCCAGTGAGTTAGGCGAGGGAGAGGGAGAGGCCGACGGAGAAGACGGAGATGGAGAGGGGGAGGGCGAGGGAAGCGTGGTGACCGAGTCCATCCCCGGGTCTTCATCCAAAACCAACCCGGAGGAATTTGAAGTAGGCTCGGAGTACAGCGACAGATTACCACTGGGAGCTGAGGCAGTCAACATCTCTGAGGAAATCAACGGCAACTATAAGCAGCCAAGTCGCTGAGACCCTTTGATTTCAGCGAGTATATTGTAAAATAGTTACTTTTAAGTAGCCTACATTTAATCAGGTAACTCACTTATCATTACTACACGTGAAAATGATGGCCCCTGAAAAAAGGTGGATCGTTTATTTTACCTCAGAAAGTACTCCGCCATTCACCGAGATTGTGAATTGATTCATGTGGCATTAGTGGTCGATTTTCTTAAAATGAAAACAAGCAACACTCATCAAAATGTATTTACAATGCAAGCACAGATTTTTTTCAATTTACCAGACCTCAAAACTGAAAAGCATAAAAATAACCTTTTTTATGCAGGACATAGGCATGGGCGTCAATTGGGTATGGCGAGGTAGTTTTTATCACCGTAGTGGAGAGCAAAGATCAAACATATATTGCCATAAATCTATCTGGAGGCAATATTTAAAAAAAAAAAAAAAAAAAAAAAAAAAAAGCACACCAATGGAGCAGCTGTAAACTGTGTGCCAAATAGTTGGCGCTATGTCTAATAATTTTTTGATACTTGCCGAATAACATCTGGTCAGTAACCATTAATTTGTCCACCAAAATCCCGTCGCCATAAACGGGTTTGGGAGTTTTGGTGGCAAATGGTATCATTCAGGGACTGTTTTCCATTCCGTATAGGGTTTAGTGAATTGTGCTGGACGGCGCCCACAGCAACGCCCTTCCTATCGTCCTGTGAGATCAAAAGGGAGAATCACTTGTAAGTACCAAGGCATGTGCTTAGAGGGGAATCCCAGGTTATTTACCAACAAATGTTGTTAAATGTAATGTAGGGCTTTAAAATGTGTGACTTTAACCTCTTACTCAACGGGTGCTTGCATTTCTCTCGCTTTTTACAATGGTTCTCAACGTGTCCATGGCATGTCACACGTATTTCCATGTGTGGTTTTTATTAGTGTAGTCTATAGGACTCTAGATATTAACTGTCAACCTGTGATGTAAGCCATGTGAATTGAAATTATTCTCTTTTATACGAAGGTAAATACGTTTCTATCAAGTGTCAACAAAGGACGCAGGTGAGCGTCTGGCGGTTTCACTGTCTTGTAATTTTATGCATAGTGAGTTTTTGTGAACTGTTAAAAAAAACAACCCGTGATCTTTCAAGATTTTTTTGATATAATTTTATGTAAGTGGAATTAATAAAACATCTGAAACTATTTTCTGGATTTCTCATTGACCACCGGTAGCGCACCGAATTAAGAGATGTTTTAAGAGAAAATTATTAAATACATTTAGCAACAAAAACGTTCGTGACAATTAGTCCAACTTTGAAAATACATCACCCCTGTAGATTGAAGCTTTCTACTTAAAACAGGCAACCCACGTTTTTTATCTTTTCAAATATTGTCCATCATTGAATCTAAGCCCCACTTTTGGCTTTCAATTTACATTTCTGATAAGGGGGAGGAAAAAAATACAGGCTCTTTTTGTGTTTAGATTTGTGATTGGAAAGACCTAGACCTAAAGCCTATTTACTGGCAAGGTAAAAAAACAAACAAACAAAAAAAAACTGGACTGGACGCTACGTTTCAAAGTGATGATCGAGACAAAGACTCGTTTTGTCTTCATTTTCTTTTCGATATAATCCAATTTATTTCGCTCAACTCAACAGAGGTAACATCACACAGTGCTTTTGGGGAGCAAAATATACCAAGATCAGGAATGGTAATTTATATAATAATCTAAATAAATGAAAAACTTTCGTTTTCATTTTATTTTCATAGTAATCACAAAGAAAAATTATGGTATTCATGCTTTCACTTAAATGCAGGCACTTGTTAAATGTAATGTGGAAACAAACGATGTGACGACGGTGGATATGAAAATTAAGAAACCAGAGCGCACGTGGATCTTTAAGCGTTTGGGAGTAAAATTTTCACAACTAAAAAACAAGAAACTGCTGACAAATGGCGTTGACACATAAAATGTTTTTGGACGTAAAGGCCTACAAATAAAACAGACAAAGACGACACAAACGTTTTCATTTGTCTTATAGTTCTTAATGCATAAGTTGGATAAGATGGGTGTCAATTACTCTGAATAAGTGTAGAACTGAACAAATTAGTCTAGAAAACAGTTCATTCTGTAAATTTATAAATAGTCACATATTAATATAAATTCTCTTTAAAGAATGTGTCACTTTCAGCACAGTTGGGAAACCACATATTTATATTACTTTTTAACACAACATGTTAATAAAATATTATCATATGTTAACATACAGTATATTGTGCTGAAAAAGAACACAAATGTGTGTTGTCCCAAAATACACACATAAATGTGAAAATGGCACGTCCTTTTAAGAGTGTGGTTAGACAGGAGTTCAATGCCGCACTAGCTCTCCTGCCAGTCTAGAGACTCTGGCCTACACAAACAGAGGAACATGGACAGTACAAACTGGATACAGACGTCTCCAGACAAACAGGAAACGCTTGATGAAAAGCACTTCCTGAGACACTGAGCTATAAGTGCACTTATCTCAAGAAATACAGACAGATATATGTATGAACAAATACAATACAATTTGCCCAAAAACCATGAGATCACACCATAAAGATGGCTGATTAGTTTATGAGCGCCTTTGCGCCTTTGATGGGGGTCACATTCACTTTCAGTTGCTGGCAGCCTCTGCTTCCTTGGTTCCTGCCATCTTTTTGCTCCCATCCTTAGTGGTGCGGTTGAGGCTTCCATTCAGAAAGCTCTCTGTGGTCGGACGCTTGAAGTGCTTCCTGGTGCCCACCAGGGAGGGGTTGTTGACCAGGGTGTAGAGGAGCTGCCAGTGCCCACGAGCCCTCTTGGCACTGGACACCTTGTGCTGTTTCTTCTCCTGTTGGACCAGCTGGATCCCTGAGAATAGACACCATGTTAGAGCTGAGGGTATGTCAGCTCTGCTAACACACAGTTATACACAAGTCCATGTCACAGGCCTAATCCTAATCTAAAATGGAATGGGAAATGCAGTGTTTGGAGGATGGCCACCCAGGACCAGCTGCATACTACAGAAAGAGTAATAATAGAAAGCAATCATATTTTAATCCTTTGAGCGTGGTTGGAGCATATTGAGCTTGCCATTAACACACTGAAAGCTTAAGCCCTTTGGGCTACATGAATATGAAACAGGCAATTAGAGTAGCTCATCTGTGTAATCAGCTACTCGAGAACTTTGTAATACAATAGATTATTACTGATAATACATTGTTCCCTAGATACAAACAAGAAAAATCACCACAGTTTTGTGTCATTCTACCCAGCCATGCCCAAATATCAGACAGAGTTGGATTCCACCACAAGGGATGAATCCTGATGTATTTGCCTGCTAATTGCTCACTATAATGTACATCCTCTAGTGACCACACACTTAATGACTATCACTCCCCTCCTATTTGAATCAATACTATCATTGTCAGTGCTACAGCTTAACATCCAGCCTCGCTGTTAATATTCTCTCTCCAAAATATACAAAGAATATATTGTTTTCCTTTCTATAAATTAAATAATGTATGACGGTGAGCTATAGAAATACATCGTCTCTTTGTGACAGTGGCTGAGAGCTAAGGCACACCAAAAGCATGGCTGATTAGTTTATGACAGATGTGATTGAGACCAGCAGCAGGACTGTAAATTATTCCGTATTGAAACTCAATTTGCTCTGACATATTAAATTAGAACCACCGAGCTTTCATTACTCCTACGTGCAAGACAGTGTTATGATCCAATTATGGTTTTGAGTGACCTGCCAGAGCCTGAATTCTGAATATCTCTGGAGAAATTAAAGATGCCATACTCCTTTTATTGTAGAGTTGAATTTATAACTTTAAATGTGTAAATATGTTCAACAGACACACAGAAGCTGTTTTGAGGACTGCCAAGCCTAGTGTGGTGTAAATTGCATCCTACGTTTTCTGTATCATAGAAAAATCAACAATGAGCGTGTAGACTTTTATGGGTATACAGTTTTGTGCTACAGACCTTCCTCAGCATCCCGTGCCCTCTGTGCAGCTTTGGCCTCCTGGCCCACAGACTGGAGCAGCATCCCGCAGAAGGCCTTCATCACGGGGTGAGACTGGCTCACCTCAATCTTCAGATAATGAGCATAGCAGCGGTAGGCTGCAGAAAGACAGAGGGAGGGGTATCACTCTGACTGGGCAAAAGCAATAAACACATAGGATTGCACCCAGGGTTGGCTCTGAGGCAATCACACATAATGGCCATACAATCACAGCTTTTTTTTTTACCCACCTGCTTTGCTCAACAACAGATGTCACATTTGTGCAGCCATCTATGAGATCGGTCTGCAATTACATCCCTTGCATTACATGGAATACTGATATCATACGAGTTGCTTCTAGCATGGTAAAGTGGATAGAATACCCATTTCTATTTCTGGCCCAAGTGGGATCACTAGAGGTGTATGTGCTCATGAAAAATGACTTCCCTTTATATTATTCTGTGAAAGTAGCGAGAGAGAAAAAAAACAAAAAACTGGGAACTGCGATGGTAAAAGACTTTGCATGCTGTTAGCACTAATGAATATGTTCACATTATGTGTCTAAAATTACACAGGGTACTCTCCATACCCATATTAAAGTGTATTTGACACAGTAAAACCGGAGGAAAGAAATGATAATATAATAAAGAAATGAAATCTAAGAACTTAATTAACTAGCAATGCCTTATGGGCTTCTGGTTGCAGAGGCTTTTCTGGATGCGAAGTCTCCCTGTTGAGATTAGACAGGCAAACGTCTTTAAATCCAGACTTAAACCCTAGTTATTTTCACCATCATTTATTTTAGCTTTGCACAAATACTGGGAGTGACTCTGTCTCTTTATAGAGTAAGGTCAGACCAGTTAGTCAGCACTAGTTCAGGTTTCTGCCAATGGGTTCTAGTTTTGGGTATCTATCTTAGTATGTCCCGCCTTCCCGGTCTGTGTGCATTTGTTCATTCATGTTGGTGTGTGTCTGTTTGAGTGGGAGGAAGTGAATGAGCTTGTTGTGCTGTGCTGTGTTTATGGGTATGTCTCCTCTCTCTTTTCATTTCAGTGGCATCCTGTGTGGTCCCAGACTCTTGCTCTTCGTTTCCGGTTGTAGTTGTTGACGTCCACGGAGACGGCGCTAACGTCCCGGCACCAGGTGTCTTTTCCATGACGACCCTGATGTTGACAATGAGGGTGATGGACGTTCACCAAGTGTTCTTATCGTGTTTATTCTGTATTTTCTTCATCACTTTGTTATCAACGTTGGATCTTTGTTTGCCCCCCCTCAGCACCCCACTGCACGCCTGACCGTCCTCACACCCTCTCTGTGTGGTCCTTTCCAAGGTGTCTTCCATTGTTTTTCCTGAAGTTTCCGTGAGAGTTTTTCCTAGTTCTCACTGAGGGTCTATGGTTGGGGGTTGGTGATTTTGATTTCATTTGAACTTCATTTTTTGTCTCATAATGTGGGTGTTAGTGAAGCCCTTTTAGACTGTAACAGTGATTAAGAAGCTATATAAATAAACTCGACTAGGGTCGGCATAATAGGCCCTGGCAGTATGGTCGTATTGGTCGCCATCTGAGCATGATGTCTGACTCACCTGGGTCAAATGCCTCCACATTGCGGTTAAGAAGGCTGATATCCATGCGTCCCAAATGGACAATGTTGAACAGGGCTGTGATGACCATGCGCCAGACTCCCAGCAGTACACCAATCAGAACATTGACTGGAAACAGCAGGTAGGTCAGCAGGAACAGACTACCCCTGTAAAAATGTGTTAGGTTATTTTAACCACACAATAAAAAGCGTAGATAATTGAAGATGGCGATAAATAAAGTGAATCGGTGTGCAAGATGTAGTTTTACCTATTGTCTAGGTCTCGTGTGCCTGCTGTTTTTTTAATAAAGCAAAATCTGGCAGTAATATGTTGAATCAACACAGCCAAGAGCAGCATCAACCAGAAGGACCTGAAAGGACAAATCGACAATCATATATGGTACAAGGAAGAAAGAGAGCAAATACCATTTCATGACAGACAGGACAATCTGTAGCCCAGAGCCATTACTGTACATGGGGTGTGTTATGGTAGGGAATGACGTCTCAGTCAAACAGTCCATTGACAGAGGAAGAGTCTGTGTGAGAGCACTCACCACATGCTCCCCAGGATTTTGAAGAGAAATAGATTCTGTCCATGCAAGACAGGCATGATGATGAGAAAGACAGCAATCAGGAGGCAGAGGAAGAACACCATGGTTTGGATGATCATGCCTGGAGAGGCAAGATCAGAGCTTCAGGGCTACAGCTTACACCTTGTCTAGCATCTTGCTTTATGCCCTCCCATGTGAAAAAAAATCTCAGCTCTCAGCTAATATAGATTATAGACACTCATAATAGTGAAAGGAAGGGTGATCCATCTGTTTTTTTCTTGGAAACCTCAAGAACAGGACTTGATGGCATCCATTCATGAACCACATATTCCACGTTGCACCATTATTCTAATGGAGAGTCGACCATATGCTCTAAAATTGTATTTGGATACGTGGCTAAGGAAAGTGCAAATAGATTTTGTTGAACAAGGTTTTGCTGTTTGAGGCTTTTTGGCCAAAGTGAGCAGCCCTTGCCATTGATTTTGTACCTGCATTCAAAAGGCATAATATTTGTAACCACTATTTCATCTGACGGCAAACACATCCCTCTATTGTAATAGATTGAATGATACTTGATTGTTTCAGCAAACTCATTCTATTTGTCATAATCAAAAGCTTGACAGCATTTCTGAAAAGAGACAACAAAATGTTTTGGAAATCAAATCAGGGCAAAACTCTGTTTTATGGCTTTTGTCTCCCTTGACACCCACAGAATATATGTAACTATACCAAAGCAGAGGTGGGCTGCCGTGAAGCTGGTGTATCCCATCCAGCAGACCAGTGCTGGACGCGATGGCCTGATGCTTCTTTGGCAGTTGTACACATTGTAGATATCTCCTCTGTACAGCCCCTTCAGGTTTGACCTATGGAGGGCAAAAAACAATCCAGATATCACCACAGATGAAAGACAAGCGACTCCTCTGCAAAACATGAACTAATTCACCATTGGAGGCACAAATTACATGATAATTAACGAGGTAAATTTGCGGGGGACACAAATGAGTTGCAATTCAATACTCAACTGAAAAACTCATTAGTTTTAATATGGCATAATTTAATGGCACAGTATTTAATTTCTTATCTTAATAGCCATTTTCAATTATTCCAGCAGTGAATGCAATTCTATCTGTCTGGATAATTACAACTCTATTAAGTTATAATAACTCCAGTCTGAGACACTGCTGTATAATGAAGGAACCATGATGTGCAGCCGGTTTGTGGTATGGACAAGAAACTTTGGGAAGAGGGTGAAAATGAGTGAGAGAGGGAGCTGTACTGTTGTAAAACTTACCGATGCAGAACCATAGACCTCATGAGCATAGCCAGGTTAACCAAGCAAGACAGGGTCATTGCACTGATGTAGCACACTGCCAAAACACATAGCACATGACAGAGGCTGTTTTTCCTGTGGCAGGAGCTCATTCATTGACACTCAGCATTTTCTGACATCACTTTCTGCTGATAAAGAGTAAGTCCTATGACTAAAATCTGCTGCCCATGCCCAGGAGGCCCATGTTAACTATACATGTTGCTATGAATTGCCTGCAGCCATGTTATCACACACACTCACACTGCTTGTGAGACTAGGCTCCAACATGATGATAACCAATGCAATGGTCTATTCAGCAAGTTCTCTGCACCCACTTACCTTCTATACACCACATGTAATAGATCACTATTCTGACCACTTCTGCATTGTCTGGAGACAGATTAATCCTGAAGCCAGATAACATGTAGGCAACCTCTATATTGACGCCCATGCGTGCAGTTTGGAGAGTTGGCACCACTGCCAAGACCAGGAGCAGGGCCATCTAAGAAAGAGGAAGCTGATTCAGTACCGGAAAAACAAACGCTTACCTCAGCATTGTCCTGCAATTGTTTTAAAGTTTGGGATTGTGAAACTACTTTTAAGGGCTGCATATATGACATATGGACATGGATTGTAACGTCTAACAACAAATCAGGTGATTACCTGGTATAGGGAAATAAATGACACTACACCAGATATTGCCAACTTCATTGGAAAACGGAAAACTGAAGAAAAAAAAAAAATTAAATTGGAAAAGAGGAGTGTTATACAACTTAAAATGAGACAAATAACACATCAAGACATGAGTAGACACAAAACAAGACGTAGATGCCATATTTACCATCCTCTGGTGTATAAATGTAGGACTTCACAGCATCAATTATTCTCTGAGTGAGTTTGGGCTTCTCTGTGCTTGATGTACTGTGGAGACAGGTAAACTATTAATGTGTTTTACCTCAAATGTCATTGAATTGAAAACAAGCTAAGTGTTTCCCCGTTTTCCTTTCAGTTAGTATCTTTGAATACATCAAACTATAAAGTGTTGTTTCCATGTACAATCTCTCTGAAATCAGATCTAGATAAAGCCAAAGCTGGGAGGAAATACTTTATTTCCTGGCACTCATTCACCATGATCTGAGGAGAACTTTTGCATCGCTCGTGGATCATTTGCATTGCACCGATGATCATCTGCACTATACGCAGATCCGTTCATGAGCCTTTGGCCAGCGGATGTCATTCATTCAGTTCTTCACAAAGACACTCCAGATGCGTTTTGTGAAATTTGAAACCAAAAAGGAGCTCAGACTGGGGTTCACACATCTGATAAATAAATAATGTGATACTTTATTGATCGCCATAGGAAAAATCCCGTTTTGCTTATCTCCCTCCACAGGAAGGCCAGCTACAGAACAGCACGCCTAGAGCTGGTAGGGATAGGTGATATAGTATGGGGTTGGTGTCTTGCCCAAGGACACTTCAGCAGGGCGGATGCTTGCTTGAACCCAGGTCGTTCAGATTAGATTAGATGGCTCTTTATTGTCCCCGAGGGGAAATTGCAGTTATGCAGCAGTACAGAACAAGAGAGAGGCACACATCACTATACAATAAACAAATTTAAGGGCAATCAGCTGTATAAAAAAGATCCTCAAAATATACAAAAAGAAAGAGAAATATACAAAAAATATATATACGTGCAAGTAGTGCAAGGAATAATAACTTGCAATTTACAGTTGTGCAATTTGCAATTTGGTCAACACACAGTGCGTGCGTGTGTGTGTGTGTGTGTTGGGGGGGGGGCATTCTGAGTAGGTCTGAGATGGTCTCCCTGCTCACTGTACCACTGATATTCTTTTTTCTAATGAATATACTTGACTCCCTCTGTTCATTTGTTTTTTTTCCTCAGATAAAAATCAGGTTCCTCTTTCCAGTAGCATAAAGCGTTAAAGCAAGGTGGATGTTTTTTATTTGCATGTGATTTTCACCACTGTGTGGGGCCATCTGTTGAATCTGGCAGGAACAGTGGATACTTTGCAAACTGGGAAGCCCCCCCCCTCCTACTGATGTGATGTACTAGACATTCCCTCTTCCTGTAACTTAGGGCTAGCACTGTAAAAACATTCAGACAAAACCAACTATATTAGGTAGTAGGTGAGTTTATTTAACATTTATCATTTTGGCAAAATAACTCCCTCATCAGTTGTAAGAACACTCAGAAATTACACACAAAACTAAACAAGGAACAAGTTGAAATAACAGCTAGTAGATAGTATTTTGGTGACTAAGTCATAACTTTCAAATAGCTTTTGTATTTCACTCCACATACAACTACATTTTAACTTCGACAAACCAGAGATGCATTATATGTTCATTTCACTGAAGTTGGCACCCATTGAGTACTGTGTGATCACAGTTTAAGATGCAACAATGATTTTTTTTCAGTGTAATGTTTTTCACACAATCACAGAATTGTGCAAACTCAGTAAATCCACATGGCAAAAACATTAGTCAGCACTGAGTCAGAGGTGTGGCAACTTATCTGGACTCTCATTCTCACCTGACTTTGGTGGGCTTCTTTTTCTGGAGGATTCTCTTGACATAGTCTTTATAGTAGCTGCTGTTCAGATCCTAACACAAAAAGAGCAGCAACTGTGTGAGGGCCAGTTGAAAGGAAACCAAAGGAACAACAACATGTAAATAGGCTTAATACATTTCCAAATTTAAAATGCTTAGTAAAGTCTGTCTGGCAAAGTTGAATAAATTGATTTGATTTTTGGGTGTCACAGATTGGATCTCTCCTTTGGATAGGAGGGGCACGTTATAGAGCCCCAGGATGGCTTTCTGTTTCTGTATAACTATACATTTTATATTTGTGAATGAATAGCAGTGAAATTAAACAATAAATGAAAAGTATAAGTGTTACTTATACAATGCACATTTAGATGTGTGACATTTGATTAAAAATGTTTCTCACAAACTAAGCCTCCTTCTGTGCCGTAAGGTGCAGTCCCAGTAGGCTGCGGGAGGAGGGGGGGATGAGTCACCCCCAGCTTTGTCACAACCAGAGCAGAGATTAGCATCAAATAAACACAGCATTGTGCTTCCTCAGTGAGAAAACAACGCAACCTTTTCATAATCTGATCAAGAACATAACGTAAACCAATTACGTCAAATCTACTTAAAATGATTAGGCCACCGGTATGCTGCTTCAGAGTTCACATTTCCCTCTGCTTAGATTGTACGAGCACAGTAAGCCCCTTGATTAGTGGACGGCTTATGATGGTCTCGCATGTGCACAGAATCAGAAGAAATCTGCTTCTTAGTGAGTTTTTTCCCCCCTTTTTAATAGTTTAGGCTTACTTGAATTTACACAAGAAAGCAGCATGGATAGTTCTGCCCATTTTGTTATGCAGGAAAGTCACATAATTAGTGCCAGGGCTACACAACTACCCTACATGTAAACTAGACCAATCTTGAGACAGACATGCCGGAGGAATTGCTCTTAGACCAAAAGCTTACCTCAGTAGCATTGTTTCTTCCAGTGCCCTTTAAGCCCTTGAATAGGAGAAGGGGATACTGGAAACTAAGGAATGCCAAGCAAGCTATCTGCGGCAGGCTAGAGAAAAGGGAATAGTACTTGTGGATCTGCAAAGAAAAACAAATTCAAATCATCAGACAAACAGTTTTGGGGATTTTTCACAAACCAGCAATGAATGTTAAAACCACTTTGTGGTGACACAGAGGACACAGGTTGCTTTGTGTGTGTGATGGGTGTCCCATCTAGCCATATGTTGTGTGTGTGAAGGGTACATTAACTGAGAGCTCCCTATACCAAATGATCATGATATAGTGTTCACGAGACAATGCAAAAATATTTCAAATCTTTATGCTTGGTTAGTTACAAATTACTGGAATTTGATACTCTGATTATTTTCTTTTTTTTCCATTTCCATTTGATTGAATAATCTCGTTGCGCCCTTGGCTGAAAGCACTAAAATGTAAATTAAAGGCAGTCATGTATAAGAAACATAAATAAATTACTAGATGAAATTGAGGCCTTTCAGACTCTCGTGACCCTTTCCAGGACTTTGTTATTATCTTTGAGTGGTCTTTATTTTACAGCCCTGAAATGTAGCAAAAAATATTGACATAACCTGTTGGAGGAAAGTAATATCATGGATAGATTTCTCTCCCACACCTACTCCCTACTGCACGAGTTAGTTAAGCTCACAGCTCATACTGTGTTGTTATTACAGCTCCTCACTAGGGGACCCCCAACTGCATATTGATTCATACTATTAAATATAGTATACCAGAATATGTGCTATTTCCTTTTGGTGATTATCAAGAGAACAAAGAGCTCAGACCATGCAGATCTGCTCCATACTCTCTACAGCCTTTGGTGTGTGCTAGCTCACTGGTGGGCTAAACAGAGTGACCATGGAATTATTATAAGATGACCATTGCATTTCACAATGTGAACAGTGGCTTTCTCTCTTTCACTGGCAGACACTAAACTGATTAACTGTGACAAAGGCTCTTGATTAAGAGCAACAAACACTGGAACCATTTTTTTTAGTCTTAGCCATTCATCGCTTGGGACATCCACACAATATAGCATTAGCACCAAATCTAGGAGTAGCTAGACAGCAGGCGGTAAGAACTAAAGCTCAAACCATGCACCCATGAAAGCAACGTACAGGCCTTACGCTCATCTATTCAAATCACAGCTCTCTCTTGTTCTCATATCAATGGGTTTTCAGACCACAACAAAGCAGTTGTCTTTGCAATAATCCCTAAAGCTTGGACAGATGAGGCACTACAGAGAAAGCAACACATTTAAAATACTGGGAAATATCAAAATTACACTTTTTCCTGAATCTATTTCACTAACTTGTTATCTGTTACAGATACATACATAGGAAACACTATTCAATGGGACCTTTGCTTACCTGAGGAGTTTTGGGGCAGTCAATTTTCTGCCAGACCAGAACACTAAAGTGTGTCCATGACAACAGGCTACCAAGTACATAGCCAACTTTATTATGTAAGGTACCACATGCCAGGAGAGGGTAGTATAGAGCGGGGTAATAGAACAGAGCCAGAATCATCCAGTTCTCTGCAAATACAACAAAGAACAGTGTGAGGAACCAAAAGAAAACCATGGACAGATCCAATATGAAATGGCTGCTTGGTATAGGCAGATTCATGAATTACTGCACCATGTGACTGTCCAAACACAACAACTAAGTCTAAAGACAACTCGGCTTGAAATTAATCGTGGAAACTGTGACTGACTTTAGATCATGCAGTGTTGTACAGCCACTATATTTCCTACTCTGCTAAACCTTGTACTGTACTGTTGTGTCGAGTAGCGGGGGACTGACTCCTTAAATTCTTGAGTAATTTCATTTCAGAAAAAAAAAAAAGATTATACAAAAAGCTTCTTGTAAAGCTTACTATCCAACCCCTAAGTCGAAAATAATAGTGCAACATGGAAACAAAATAAACCAATTATGTAAGTATTTTACCAATAGAGTGTGTTTAGTGTGTGGACCCTATCTACTCCTGTCAACCGAGCCTTACTTTTAAACACATGTCCTCTTATTCAAATGGGGGGCAGTGAATCACATTTATACGACCCATTTTGAAGTGTCTCAGAAAATGAGCGATGCCTTACAAACTAGGGAGGTCCTACACTGGTTACACTGTCAAAACTAAGTATGAGCTGAGATGAAAAATACAAGCTAAAGGAAAACAAATTGTGGAAAACACTATCTATTGAGGATTTCCTGGCCCTGTAGAAATTGAGAGAGACCAAGATGACCTCCTCACGTTTGTTCTCAGAGTCTGTGGAAAAGGGGAGGGGGTTTGGCGATATCACCACGCCACATAGTTTGCAGAACAGCACTCCAAACACAGCCACTGCCAGGCCCTTGTGCTGGGTATGGTCCAGGAAGTTGACCGGACTGTGGGATCAAGCAACAGGTATTTAGAGTCCACATGCTACCAGCTTCACATTTGATAGAAATTTGTTATTGACACAAATGATCACACTGAAGAGGAAGAAGCTATTTATATACACATATTTAACCACAGGGTTTATGTCATTCAAGAAAACAGGGCCTCACCTGAGTAAACCTGGGAGTCCTTTCTGTCCATCTCCCAGCTTTGTGCGCCTGGCTAAGATTGCTAGGATCAGCATGACAACAAGCTAGAGCAGAGGAGACACCTCAGTTAGCCCCATCTGCTTGCTCCTGGCCCAGAACAGTTTGCCCTACGCAGCTGTGAGCTCCCCAGGGCTCAGACCTCACACCAGTTCAGACCAAAGACAAGGGAGTCCATGCCACAAAAGGCTAAACCACTCCAGTTTCTCATTAGGGCTCCCCATGGATCTGATCTCAGTGCATCTTCGTCAATCAGGATCACTGGCCAGTGTGAGTTCAATGACCTGTCATGACCTGTGACACATTTAGGGAACACAAGCCTGGAAAAATGGCCATGCTATGACTTGGGCCAATGTGGACCAATTACTAGGAGCTTCTTTAAACAGACATCAAAAGGTAGAGAAGGTAAAGACCCAGTAAGGTATGTAGTATCAGAACATCTATTATAGTATGGTAAGTGACAGATCCAAACACATGAACATTATGTGCAACACATACTGTAATATTATTTATACTGGGCATTCATGGACTGAATATTAGCTATTAGAGTACTACATGGTTTTACTACTTTATCTAATGCGCACAGTGATTATCATTTATTTTCTATGTTACTTTATTTACACAAAGGAATTAAACAGAACTGAGTGTGGCAGCCATGCACTTATCAATAACCATAACCTTATCAATGGAAAGCATCTATCATATCATATCTTCAAACATGCTTTTCTTCTGATGACTAGGTGTGCCATCATACATGCAATCAATGAATGGCAGTGGATGACAGGACAACACAATCTGGTACCACATTAATCCAATATGAGAGCAGACTCACAGATATTGCAGTGATACATATGTGGTAGAGTCTGTCATCAGCGGTGGGGTCACATGAAGGGATTATTCTGAAAAAGAAAAACAACATTCACAAGGCAAACAATCATAATCTGTTAGTCTCATAACTCATGGTGCTTGAGTCACTGAGTATACCCACACCTCACTAAACCTCTCACACATTACTGTCAAGACCATTTGTGGCTGGAAACTTGGCCGCTGAAATCGCAGAGATTTGCATTTAACCGGATTGCTGCCAGCGTGACAGAGTAAAACAACAAATATCGATGTTCACTCTCCTGTAAACTTGAGGAGTAGGAAGGCATGGGGGCAGTAATTACAAGTCTGAAGTAGATATTGTGAGAAGCCCACAGATATTGTATGACATGACACCAACTATTCTAGGGTGGGAGACTTGCACCGTGGCGTCTCATTACAAAAAACACTACATATATGGCCTGTGGTCATAGAGTTGGCAGCTTCCTGGATGGATGTCATTACATTTTTCAAAACAGTCTCTTACCTGTCCAAACAATGGGTGCATTTGTAACTTGGCACTCAGAGAGCATACTCTGGCACCAAACCAGCCCATTTGTAAATTTAAGGCACTGTCAGAACTTACGTTTCCAGAGAGTCATAATCTCAAAGCTTTTCAGAGGAGGAGGTGCAGCTAGACATTGGACTGTTTACAACAGGAGCCAAATAGTATCAAGCTAACCAACTAAGCTTGCTCGCGAGTTACAGCAGTGGCCACTCAACACAGTGAAAAAAAAACTTTCCTCAGACCACAACTCACCACAGCCTTTTAATTTGAGGACAGACAGAGTTTATTAGTTAAACATGTGGCTGGCAATAAATGGACACTCCATCTTTCATTTCATCTGTCATCTCGTTGTTTATTAAATCCCTCGTTATTCTTCCTGACATTCACTCTGTACCAATGGAGTGCTCTTTTTTTATATATGGAGAATCAACTTGGATTTAAGAATTAAGAAATAACTGGATATACTGCATGGTCCCTGATGCATTGTGGGATGGGTCAGGAGCACAGAATGATGTTATCTGGACTTCAACTGACTGAGCACTTTTTGGAGTTTCCTTTTTGACACTTAAAAGCATTTTCAAAGTGAATTAATTTCAATTGTGTGCACATACTTGTTTGATACTTCAAATACAATCATATTTTATCATATTTAAAACATCCATTTCTGAAACATTACAATCAAACAGTCTCTACTTTAGTATGACAAATGAAGGGAAACTGAGCTTAGAGGGAACAGAACAAACAGTATGCCCTGGCAAAAGATTGTACCAGTGTGCCAAGTGTCACCTAATACCTCTGTGAGACCATTATCTCACTGCAAAATTGTTCAGACGTAACAGAAGGTTGAACAATCACTGTTACACATTAAATAAACCAAAGGCAGATTCAGCACATTAGTTACCGTTCTTTAGACAAACAATAGTATTTTTCAGAATTTTACAGATGTTGAAAACTTTCCTGACTAAACATAGATGAATGTCATTTTTGAAGTGCAGAAGGGAGAGAGACAGGGAGGACGGTGAGTAGAAAAGTCTAAAAGAACAAAAACTTGTATCCCACCAAAGAAATACTGTAACAATGTACTTACTCAGCTTGGTCTTTGGGTGGCAAAGGATCTAGGACTGGGTACTCGTAGTCCGCTAGAGCATCTTCGTCCATTGTGCTGTCTCTTTTTAAAACAGATCCAATGTCTTATAAAGGGGCTGTTTGCTGTTCTGCCAATCTCTGGTCACGCACTGTTGGGATCCCCTTGACTGAAGAGGAATAAGTTTCTCCCCAAGTTGGGCTGTGTTGCTGCAGTGGTGTCCTTGTTCCCCTGTGTTTGGTCTCCTCTCTCTCTGCCTGTTACCCTCCTACTCAGCCTGTATTCAGGTGCCCTGGTCCCACTGTGGAGCTGGGAGTAATGTGACAGGTCCCAGCTGCAGTGTGCCACCTCCTCACTTCAGGCCCTTTTTCAGATGAGGATTACCACCACACTGGGAGACTGAGAGTGAGAGAGGAGAGAGTGTGTGAAAGGAGGCAGAAATGTTCAGATCTGGGCAGCCAATCTGTAAGGCCACCTGCAGCTTATTGGGATTATATCTACTTCCGGGGTTATGTTATTGGACCTGTGGCTGGTGGTGAGGTGTGCTGATTTACAAAACTCAAGTTAGGACTGTGTGGGTAGCTGGAAAAGAGATGAGGCTTTCCTATCGTAGTAGCGTTCCATGGTGATAACAGGGAAATTCTACAGTTGTTCCCTTCAGGCATGGTGCAGTTATCTTTGTCAAAAGGTTAGCATGACTAGATCAGACCAACTACGTCCAGCACCGCAACCTGGAACCAAACACGACGAGATGGGAGAAAATACACATCTCCATTGCAGCTGAGTAACACCTACCCTCACCTTACTACGTAACTTAGCACATTCATCTTGATAAGGATCAGGGAAGGGTTCAATCACCCAAGTACAGCGAAAGCAATTGAGATAAAAGTTTCCAAGGACGTATACAAACAGACACATTTTTTGAAAGCAGGCATCTTAATTCTGCCAGTTATTTTTATATCCTGTTTAGACTCAAACTATTTATGAGGAAAGCTGAGTGAGCTTAGAGCAGCATGTAGTAACAAACTGCACAATGTTGCCTGAGGTAATTTCCAAATAGTCATAAAAGTCCTTCTGTCAATTTATTGATAAGGTTAATGTATTATGCAATTAAAATGGGGAAGGGGGGAGAACTATATTTTCAACTGGGTACACAAGATATGAATGACATGCATTTAACAATGGGTAGATTCACATAGGCAAAATACATAACATTGAATTCAAGTCAATTAATGAATGAAACAACAGATTTAAGAGCCCCTATCAAAGGGAAACACAACCATGTGAGTAACAGACAGGCCAAGGTCAAGGGTCACGCTAACACCCCAGCTCCAATTATATTCTTTTAGCAACAACTTGAATGAAACCAAATGCACTCACATTTTTCTATTTAATAGTGAATAGTCTTTCAGCTTCACTACAGGCTGACCACTGCAAAAAAAAGTATCTATGGAAGGTGTATAGCCTGTGCAACAACTATTTCCTGCCTTCAGCTTCAGTGAGCTGAGACTAAGGCAGTTTTGCAATCCTGCCTCCATGTCAGCATGCAGTCATTACGCTGGGATTACAGTCAAAGAATGTTAAAAAGCAACAAAAATTCATTCCTAACACTCCTGAGAAAACAGTTTCCTGGGGAAAGTAAGCCACCAAATCAAATACACCCCAAAAGAAAAAAAGTGGCCCAGCAAATAAAGGGGTCAATGAACAAAGAATGCTTTGAACGGTTATAATTACATCAGAGAGATGGCAGCTTGATTGTGCCAGACAGTTCACTTGTATCAGGTTTAGAAATGGTTGTTAGTTAGAAGAGTTGATTCAAAAGCTCTTTGATAGGCAATGTATGAAGCATGAGCCTTGTCAAATAAACGTAATTGGATTACTGATGGACCTACCCTGCAAATCCATTTTTAACAATCTAAACACCAACATCATCAACAGTGTATTGGAAAGCCAAACATCCACAATTAACTGAATAGTGCACAAGGATAGCCTTTCATTACATTACCTATACCTCAAAAGCTACCTTACTAAAAATATATATTAAGACAACCCTTCACCCACGCAAAGGCATGCATGAGTAGAATAAAAATCCTATATATTTCCATATTTTGTATTTATTTCTTACTTTGTTGCCTTAAAAAGGTCTTGGTTAACAGTTATGCCAGATGAACACAACTCAACACAGTGGGATCAAGACTTCCGTTGGACCAACTTTCTCCAATTAGTGATTCTCTGTGTCCATGTAGGAAAGACTGATGCTCTTCTTAATGACTTTCATATCCGCCATCATCGCTCAGGGAAGCCCAACAGTCGCTGTTAGTATCCAATTGATAAAATAACTGAGCAGAAATTAATCTTCTGTATGAGACACGTGTGGCATCTATCCGGGTTAAATAGACTCATTTCACATTTTTTTTCACATCTTCGCTTCCATGGGTTTAAAACGGCGTGGTTTTGGCAGGGAAGCAAACAGATTATTGTACTACTATGCATTTCCAAAAAAAACAAAAAACGCTTTAGCCTATCTCTGTGAGATCTGCCTAAATTCCCACAAGTGAGCATGCTCCTCATTCTCCTGGATGGGATGTTCGGGTCGGGTTTCATAGAGACATCACGCACAAATTTCATACCTTTGAAGTTGAGTTTGATCTTTTTCTGTTCTGACAACAATGAGGCTTTCAGCCAGAGAACCCCAACAGTAACCTGCCTCTGATCTCTGTGTGGTGGACTGCCATTATTTAGGAACGAAAGCTTTTTTTTTTGAGGCGAGGGTGTTCTAGACTACACGATGCAAACTTATTTAGTGTATTTCCAGCAGTGTGGTCACACGTGCAACTGCGTGCGCTCACTCATTTATCTACCCTCAACCTACTTTTGATGAGCAACGTTTTATCCTGGACTGGCAAGGCTACTTAACGACCAAAGATATTTTATGTGAGGAATACTGGCAAGGTCATTTCTGCCAGTTAATCATATATATCTAATCACGTTTAAAACCGATTAGATAAAGCTACTTACCAACCGGCCGCCTGCAGGTGTGCACAAACACCAGGTAGGCGTGGATGATCAATTAATGTCAAGTAGGCTAACTGTCTTCTAGGCTGCATTTTGATGAGGCGCAAAAATACATTACTACGGCAATTTTGAAAGACACGGTTTTCTATGACTTGGCAGTAGTGACCTACATTTCAAACTTAATTTCCCCAATACAATCACAGAGCACAGAAACATGGACTCAAATGCATTTGGTTTCCTTCAACAACAAAAGTGTATGGATTATCGTACCTGCAGTAAGCCGCTCTGGCCCTCTGGAGTCTTTCTCTTGGTTTAGAAATGTTTATATTGTCTCTTGATCTCATATGCTAATTCACTTAGGAAAGGGTCAATAACTACATGAACAAAACAAATAGACTATCTCATGAGCAACTTAACTGTGGTATCTGAACTGAACACCTCGTGTAATAACTGGTGGGGACTTTGAACTGTCTCTATCTTCTTCTAGCTACAGCATCATAAAACTGCTGCTGCATGCAGATTGAGAAAAATAGTTGTGAAACATGGAGGGGACTTAGGAATGTAGACAAGCTCAAGTCAAGGCACAGAATTTGCAAAAGTGCAACATTGCTCTATGAATTGACAATCAAACAAACGCTATAAGCTTTTTTTCATTTGGCAGGTTGATGAAATAATAAGAGAATAATAGAGCAAGCAAATCATATTTTTTAAATCTCTATCCCGAGGTTGAATTTCCATGTCTTTTAGCTGTACATTAGATCATGATATGTGTATTCTATATATTTATGACCTTTGACAGCCTATGAAGTTCTTTGTTCTTGGTTTGGCCCTGCCGTAGCTCCAGCAACATAACAAACTCAGTATGTCAAAAAAACTAACACCTGAAGTCACATCAACGTTCTCCGATACATTTCATAGGGCAAAATTGACATCAGTTTAGTTGCGATACAGAGGAGTCACGTCAAGGTGGAGGAGAAGGATCTTGACTTTGAGTTTGAGGTGGTGAATGTGCATTTCAACCAGATAGGACGGTATGTCCTGATCCTCACTGTGGAGAATCCTCTGCTGGATAACTCTGCAGAAGGTGTTCAGCTTCGACTCGGTGACGGCGACATCCTTCAGACCAATTCTGGATGCACTGAAACCATTGAGCAGACCAGTCTGGATGAGGTTTGCACCTGTGTGAAAAGCAGATTTGTCTTCACTTTACCCAAAGGTACAGTGTACAACAAATTATTGAATGTGTCGTACTTGTTATTGTAGTGTGATTGAATCTGATCACGATTTGTTCTTTCTCTCATGGCCAGGCTTTTGTAAGAATGACAAGAACCATGATGTTCGTCTAAAGGTTGAGGCTCTGCGTGTGAGAGACTCAAATATGGTGAAGGATTCTTTGCCATCTACCCCCGTACCAATGCCCCACGTATCAACTTGTTTGTTGGTCGGGGCAAAGAGCTCTATCAATACAATGGTATTATGGCCTTGCTGCGAGTGCACAACGACGACCTGTCCATGCACTGTGGTCGGCTGGTGTACACCCTGTCCTTCCATGAGGCCCGACCCTTCCTTGGGAACATCAGCGGTTCCTCTCACATGCTCCCCCTTTCTGCAGGTGACCACGTGGCGACCCCTGAGGGAGAGGACTTAGCCTCTCGCCAAGTGCCTGCGCTGATCTTGAGGGTGCTACAACATGAAGAAGCCATATCCAAATGCAGACTAGCGAAGACCACTGTCAATAAATGGATAACCAAGAACTTGATTGACTTTCCAAGAATTTAAGTACATTGTCTTGTTTGGAACTGATAGCACTATCACATAGAGCTCGCTTGGGTGCAAAAGCTCAAATAAACACCTATCGTCAATGGCAGTGGAGCCGCTAAAGAGGGTGTTTTTTGACCTCATAGATGAGAGTCGGCGAGTCTAGCCTTGGGAGAAACCTGTTCATGTTCACAAATATTGATTGGCCAGTCCAAGTTCATATAACACAAATTCTGTTTGGATTTTACCTTCATTGCCTGGCAAGGCAGCACCCACAATTGTTAAATATATGGATATTGTTGTGAATTAAAGAACTGTTTCTTAATGTCGTCTAGCCTCCTATTGACGCTAAGGTGGAAAGTTCCAGTGAGAGCCTTCTATCCACCCCACAGAGTGGCTCCTGCCCAGACCAGTACATCCAGACACCAGGCCAAGATAACCTTCTGTCTTTTGAGAGCTTTGTTGCCCGACCTCCAAAGCCTTTTCCATATAAGCAAGTGAGTCCCCTGGCTTTTTTATATGAATGCTGACAGTTTATTTTGTCAAAACAGCACATTGGCTCTGATGGTGTAATTTTGTTATTGAGATACCACCTCAAGATCCAAAGTAATCAAACCAATAGGCACATCACACTATTATAATTACTGACTTATATTTAGTTGTCTCTAGTTTTTTTTTTTCCACCACCATATAAACTAAACTAGCTGTTGCTCCTAACTGATTTACAATCACACTAAAGCAAGAAAACAACAGTGTCAAAAAGTTGAGAAAGTCACATGGGAGTCAACACAATAATAGTCCAGTTGTCCCACCCCAGTCTAGTTCCAATTTAAGTTGGTGCCTCAGATGAATAACATGAACTTCAATTGTGTTCTGTCCTCAAAACTCTGAATTGCTCTATTTACTTTTTTACTTCATTTTCTTTTTGCATAAAAATGCACATTTCCATGCGTGTCTATTCAAATTGAGTAATATTGCCTCAATATTAAATCACGCCACCTGAAAGCCTCCTGGGTCTTGGGAATAATTGCTGCTGTTATTTTTCTCTGGCCCAGTCTGCTGCTGCAGCTCTGTCATAATCAATGAGCCTTGTAACACTCAATTAGGACATAATTGGATTTGTGTGTGTTCGTGGTGGAAATACATGTACATTGAGCTGGCATGAAAGCACTGCTTATCTCTGTTGACATGTGTAATGAAGCTAGATTGGACTGGTCTGTTGTAAATTTCAGTAAAATTGAGTCAATTTCAGCATATTTCCACACGTCTCCCCCACTCTATTCTCCGATGGTTCACACTTTGCTTGATGAACACATCTTGGGTTTACATTTGATTTACACTTGGCACATACAACAGGCTAAATAATCCTCAGTCCATATGTACTGTTCACACGATTGTTTACAGTGTGATTTGGTGTAAAATAATATGAATCACAGTTTCATTCTGTTTCTTAATGATAAAATGGCAAAACAATCATGCTGTAACTTTAATATAGGCCATTGATGAAATTTAATATTGTCTGTATAGTTGGTTCAAAACAGTTTCCAATTGTATAATGGATATTAGTAACCTATAATTGTGGTAGAGCTTTCAAATCGCACTTTTGACATCAAAAGGTGATAGGATCCTCAAAACGGCCCCTGGAAAAAAATCAATTTCAGTTATACAGGTCATTTCTGTTGTGATTTACCCCTGTTATCCTAGAAGGCTGGGTGTGAAAGATTTATTTCCCCTTTTATGAGTGCTAGGAGTGGGATGTTATAACTAAGGAGCCTGTGACATGTACAAATCTTGCTGATGGTTATTAAAGTGGCGATGATCACCTTACTGCAGACACACCGCTGCACAGCACTCAGCCTGTCACGTTCCTGCTGCGAATGCCTGACACGCGTTGAATTCATGGCGGGGAGACGGGGTTGTGTCTGAGCTGCTGTATGATAGACTACTTTATATAAATGACATAACCATTTTCCCGGAGAAAACCTTCAATGGCAAAACACACTGCACATCCCTAAGAACTTGATTTGATCTTGAAATCTGTCTATCTTTTTTTACTGAGACACTACTTTCCATGACCAAAGCCATGTAGAGGACTTAAGTCGTGCTATAGGGCGCTAATCCTGTGAGATAACATGATAAAGCACATACCCATTCTGTGAAAAGAAGCACAACAGCGATTGATTCTGTAATTGATATCAGGTATTTATTACTCTTTCATAAGATAGGTGTGTGTGGTTGGGGTGTTTTACATGTCAGTGTGATAGATTATGTCCTTGCCATGGCCTCTGTCCTGTCATCGTGTGTGTGTGTGTGTCAGGGTGTTGTTTGGGTGGTTTGTGTGTACCAGCATAAATGGAATGGCTTTTGTGTGTATCTGTGTCCACTTTCTGATGTATTGCTGTGCAATGGCTTGTTGGTTTGTTGTTGAATTTCAGACAATACAGTCTTATCCTATGACCTGAGGTACAAGGTCCTATCATATTGATGTGCTTTCATAGTTTTTCCTGTAATCAGTAGCATAGTTTATGATGTTGCTGCACAGGAAGGATTTTACTTTATTCAATGTATGGAATAGGAAATCAGCAAATAGGAAATATCTAGTATTAATTAAAGACAATAAATAACATTGTTGACAATTTGCAGTGAAAATCATTCATATCCACAGAGGGGAAATGGTTCCAGAAACCATACCATGAATATGGATCTCCCTGTCTGAGCAATCTGTCTAACTCTATTGGAGCATTTGCATTTCCCGAGCCTCAGAGTTTTAATTATGAAATGAAATCTCACCCCAGCATGCCTAACATAATTGCTATCAAAATGAGAGATTTGCCAAAATGTCCCAAAAGACCCAACTGAGGGCAGAGAATACTGATTAGCTTCTAATTCCCTGTATTTGATTATCCGTGGACATTGGATTTTTGTGGTTTATGTACTATTTCCATTTAGAAAGAAAAGTAAACAATTCCATACAGATTTATGTAATGAAATGCGAGGAAGTCTTTTTAGTTTTTAATTGATTTCTGTACATATTTAGAATTATTCTAGTGCTTTTGCCTAAACATTTTTTCCTTTTGTATCTGACTTAACTGTTTAGATTAGTAATTTGGAAATCATCCAACCTTAATTCCAGTATGTTGGTTGCTCTATTTGCCGTTGGGCTAGAAAGCATAAATGTTGCATTTAATACTGGAAGAAAGAATGCATAATCTGTTTTTGGAAGTTCATATATTTTTTATAGTTGGAATCACAGTATGACTTTTCTGTGGAAACTCTATATATGTCTGGTTATTTTGTATGTCTTCAATCAGAGCATCGTTTCTGCCAGACAGAGAGGCCATCTCTCATTTTGTATCCGTTAGATTTTTCTGATGCATAATGCATTGAAGCGCCAGACGTCTCTCGCTGTGTGTTCAGCTTTGGTTTCACACATCTCTGCAGGAATGAATGTGAAAGATGAATCATGATCTTGTCTTGGTCATCAACAGCTATTGGGAATATTCTATTATGCACAAATGGTAGAGAAAGAAAAATGTGGGCTTTTGTAGTGTCCTCACTAAGTTATTTTCCTGCCCACATGCTTGTTTAAGAGGCATTATATGCTTGGATTCCCACCCCCTATGGCTACCATATGAGCAGCAGTTGTTACGGGCTGCATAGCTGGACGCTGGCTGATTCTTTGTATATTGTTTATATTTTTCTGTGATTTCATTCTGTGCTTATATTTATTTAGATTCTGTTTCTAATAGATGTCATGAATTTGAGTCAATAAGGGCAAGTAGACAGGAAAGACCTCTTGAGAATGTTTCACAAAAGCTAACAGTCAAGCAACAAGCAAATTGGTGTTCTTTGTTAATAAACTTCAGAGGTATTTTTTATATTTGAAAGTAAGATGGAAGCAGTATTTTGTTGTTACTACAATGCCAGCATTTATTGGGGTTAGAGTCTGAAACTGTGTACTACACTCGTTGATTTGGATCAATATTAAGGATCACATTGCTTCAACCTGGCACAAATGTAATCAGATCTGTTGTTCTTTCATAACAAGTTATTGTAATATAGTGAAGATAGCTTCATATCTTCATAGGTATTGGTTTCTATCTGGTCTCCAATTAACTGAAGGATTTTGACCCGCAGTCATAAAATGTTCCCATTATGAGTTCTGTGATTTAAACTGACTTTTTCTGAGGACAGAGATAAACGCTTGGTTACTTCTTCACAGGTCAATCCAATTATCACATAGAAGATAAGATTTGTGTAAATAACCTTTATTAAATTTGATTCAACCAGATAACACTGCTATGTTCATGTCCCCATATGGATGTCCCATATTTACCTAAAATTACCTAAAAACAATCAAGCCACCCCTGTCCACCAGGGTAAATGGATTGCAGTGGTTGCTTTGAAGACAGGGAAATGGTCAGCATGATGATTTGTAAAAGTCAGTTTAGTACAAATGACCAGACGACTGGGTGTTCTCTGAAGCTGATGGTGAATCCCATTGAGACTATATAGTGCCTTTCCACCCAGTAGGTCCCCTGCTAACATCACTCATGTCGTGCTCCATTAGCAAAAGCTTCTCGCCACACGTCACTGATAGCCGTCGCAAACAAGGTGTTGGTAAACCCAGTGTGACAGGAAAAAGCTTGTGTAATTTATAAATGACCATGTTGTGTAATACTTAAAAATAGGACTTTTAAAGTTATAAGCTGACCCCCTCCTGAGATGCTCCGCTGAGCTACTGCACCTGAAATCAGTGTTTATTTAAAGTGACAATGAGCGTCTTGTGAACAGATGTGGTTCAGAGTGAGGATCCTAGGGTACAAGAGAGCTGTGATTCTTTAAGACAGGCGTCGATTGTAAAAGCTGCATTTGTGTCACCTCCTGTCTGTGTCTTTCTATTTATTCTGTGTTTGTATGTTTCTCCGAGGGAACATGTTCTCTAATTTGGTGTTGGTAACAAAATGAGGTTATTTCTGCAACTGAAGAATAAAAATTAGATTGTGGTACTGAATGGTGGGTATAGGAGATAGAAGTAATTCCCAGATTATTGCCAGATTGTGCAGAGTTCAGTCACTCATTTAGCAATACTTTTTTATACAGTATATATAATTTATGCCTTTTGTGAAAATGTCTGCCAAGTATTATGTTACTGCATTTGTCATCATGGCTCCCCTGATGTATCATCATTGGGTTTGATATTCACCCGCTGTCACAGTGACATCATGGTATTGATTCCTCAGATGACTCCTATGGAAAACTGAGTCATGTTTCCCGGAGAGACTCTACTCCAAAGCCAGCCAGGAACCCCCCGTGGGCATGGTTGGGGCCGGGCAGAAAGCATCGTGTCATTCCTAATTTTTCCCTTCATTTAAATCTAAGCGGCTTCAAAGTTTCCTTCTGACACATAGCTGCAGTGCAACCCATTCATTTCACTGCATCTACTCTCCTCAGTAGGCTCCTCACAGTATCGGATCATAAAAAAAAACGCACCCTTGCAATCACACAGGCCTCTTTCATGTGACCCAGCCCTTAATTAGTACTGTAACAGATTGTCATTTGCATGTAGAGGCCCCGCTGAGGAGGTGGGAGGTAGCGTGCATACGGGGGGGAAGGAAGGATAGTGGCACTTCAGGGAAGGTTTGCCTAACAGACCCTAAAGGCATAGTTAATTCAGAAGTGTTATCGTGGGTAATTATGATCGTGGATGCAATTATTGTGTTTTGGTGTCTAATGTGGATTCAAAATGAGAACAATGTATTTATTTTTTGCTATGTAATTAGTTGTCCTCTGCTCCATGTCATAATGAGCCCAGTAATATGATCATTTTTACACCTGATGATCCCCCCCCCCCCCATACAGGTTCACATGGTACATTTCTAGATTACAGTATCTCTTAGTATTTGTATTATTCAGGAGATCAGGGAAATAATTTGTCTTTGAATATCATCCTCTTCGCCATAAGAGTGGCACTTGGTGGCATTTGATATGTACAATAGATACAGGAAACTCTACAGAGAGTCATTATTTTTCAAAGTGTACCCTGAGCAATGCCTAACAAAGGATCCCCCTTCTACTGGGAATTTCTGCCTCTGGAGAATTGAGCTGCACAGCACAGTAAGACTCCTCCTTTTACTTAGCAGCGGGCAACATTCACAAGTTACATGCCTTAAGCTGTTTGCTCTAGTTTCAAGGAAAATCCTTGTCTGCCCTATGCAGAAACGGTGCTTTGTTCTAACATTGATATAACATCTATTGTGATTTTATAAATTACTGCACTGATTCATGAAATGTGTGCACTGTGCTTTCGTTTCATTTTTTAAAAAACTTCAGTGGAAGGAGGCTCAACTGAACACTAGCCTGTGGATATTACAACATATGCCCTTAAAGATTTATCACTAAATTCATCACAAAAAAGATTTAGCACAAAAGAAACAAAGCATGGTAAATATTGTCACCTAACATTTGACCATAACGTCATTGCTCATTAGACAGGTGTAATATATAACAACATCATAGCCCCTAAATCAAATTATTGACCAGTCTTGAATCCTTGTTTCAACTTGTGCTCTTTTACTGCATGTGTTCATTCAAAATGAATTTATCCTAAATTTTTCAGACCCCATATCATTTTCCGTAACAGAACTTTGTACCTGTTCTTATATAATTTTTTATTCGGCTGTAGTTTCAACATTTCTGTATTTTAGACCTTCATGGGGCTAACCATCCATTGTGTTCCTAAAACCTTTTCTCTGTTCTCCGTATTGCATTTATTTTTGCCCGTCTCTGTCGATATCATTTGTCAGGGGTTGTTGTCAGCTCTACACATGCTGCTGGCTGCGTTTAATATCGAGCATCATCACTCATACTGATATAAGGCACCAACCACTTCTACTGCAAATGTTGTCTGTAGTGATTTGCATCTGCACTCAGACATTGACCAATGCTCTATTGCTCTAATGTCATACTAGCTTCTGTTGCTACTATTTTGTTGAGTGTATTCCTTCAGGTAGCTTTTTATAAAATACTAGCCACAGGAATTGGAGGGAAAATGTTTCTTTCCAGGCACTCCATATTGACCGTTCCCCTATATTTTGATTGACAGGTAGAATCCCTGAAAGCCTCTGTTGACGTGTTATTGCTCTGGGTCATATAGGCAAGCAAACTGAAGTAAGCCTCCACACTCCCCCAATCCCTACTCCTTACCATTCATCCTTGTTTTTTTTTTACAGCCCGCTGTCTTTTCGTCTCCTTATGACATTTCTTACCCAGCACTCAATTATTGACCAGTCTGGAGTCCTGTGAGACTGAGCTTGTGGTTGTTGTTGTCCCTCTTCAGCAGCATAGAGCTTTTTTTCTCAATCCCCAAACGAAAAGAAATGCCTGCGCTTATCGAGTTCAGAGTCAGAGAGAATGGTGAGGATAGCATTTCACTGCCTGCTTACTAAAGAGAGCAAGATACTGTACTGACGGGCAGAAAACGGCTCATATTTCTGAATTTCAGAAACTAGACTAATATAAAATGTTCTTAAATGTTCTTAATTTTATTTCTATTTCCTCTATATCTTCTTTTGAAACAAATTTTCTCTAACATTTTACATGTTAACAGAACAATGTAAACAATACTGGATCTTTTTTCTGCGTGGCTTTAGTTTGTATTGATTGTCTTGTTTGCGTTTTAACATTCACACTCCGTCAAGGTCAGTCAGTTTGCTGAAGGAAATGGATTTTTTGAGATTATCAGCTAGTCCTGCCAGACAAAATATTGAACAATAAGCAGTGTGAAATAACACTCTTTAGAGGCCTAATAGTAGAGATAATAGCATTGTCTGCCCACCGTGACCACTTAGTATTAGTAAATTATAGGCACGTGTCTTCCATACTACTAATGGGTGTTGTTAATTAATGAAAAACGTGTAAAATAATGAGTGCATGGAGTCTCATCAGTTTGTCTCCAACTGTCAAGGCTTTACTGCTGTGAATACGTCATGGTGAATGCAGATGTCATGCAGTGTTATTTATAATTCCACCTCATGTAGACATCATCCTCTGTCACGTGCAACTAATTTGAGAGAGTCTGCACGGGCAGCATGATTTCTTCAGAAAGTCTTGCTATATTGTTTGAACCTGAACATAAAAACAGTGCCCTGAATATTTTGTTAATGCTGTGAGGAGCTTATCCTAAAAGCTGATGGGAGCTTGTTGGGAGCGGCCTGAAAAGAGTTGGATTTCATCATATCCATTTGTGCTAGGAAACCAGAGACTGTGCCTGGATACCACAGCTTGTGTAGGGGAATGTTGATTCATGTGACGCTGGAGAAGACCTTGTGTTGTAGATGGATGCTGCTTCATTGTCCTGAAATAATTATTCCAGTGACATTGCTTTCAAGCTTTGAACAATATTGAGTGGTTCAAGGTTGCCATCTGATGTGACTTTAAATTGGCTAGTAGAGAATGCCTTGAAACCCCACTGTGAAAAGCCATTGCATGTACAACAGTGTGTGTTGTGAGATTACCTGTTGCTTAGGAACCACTGTGACTTGATGCACTGAAGCAGGCTTTGCCAAGGTCTTTACAAAGACAAATTCCTCTGCAATTTGAGGTTAAGTGTAATCTAAATTATTGATATTTTCTATCCTTGCATATATGCTACATGCAATGGAGATTGAGGCAAATCCAAACTCCTTCAACTCCATTTTGACTATTTTGAAAGGACATTCCACATTTTTAATTTGCATTATAGTACAACCTCATTTCTTTGTACTGCACCTCTCAGGTCAACTTTGTGTTTCATTAAAATTAAAGAAACTATTGTTTTTGTCATTTTCTCTATTTGCACATTTGAAAGCCCTCAAAAGAATGTGTGAAACATTTTTTTCCCAGGTTATTGAACAGCCAAGCAATGGAAAGGCCTTGGTAGCTGACGTCCATGTATCCAGCCCTGGAACAGAGATTGTCATCATCACCCTGCATGGTGCTAGCAACCTTCCCCCACTGAATGACGGAGGGGCTCCACAGCCATTTGCAGTAGTGTGAGTAACACACTCCTTACAATTTGACTGATAAAACAACCCAAAGAATGAACAAGGTACAGTTACCAAAAGCAACCAGATAAGATTTAACTAATTGTAGTGCTAATTAGACTTGAATTATAATGTAATATATTTTTAAGCTCTAACTTATAATGAATAGTATATTGACACTTTTAGCACAAAGCATGCTGCCAGGCTGCCATGGCAATGTGGCAACAATATTTCTATTGGAAACACACTGGTGCAATGATTGATTTTTTGATGAGTTATTACTTGGCATGAGAGAGAAACGTGGATGTAATTCAAGTAAAATGTCATTTTTTTCCGAAAAGGTCCTAAATATGCCTGTACTATCAATCCAAATGAACACATGTAATTGAGTGTGTTGGCAGAGGAAGGTAAGCCTCTGATATTTTATCTCTCCCACTGAAATGAAACAAGATCCTGCAATTGGCCAGCCCCTTCTCCATTTAGGACATCATGCGGAACGTCATTGGTTTTACCGCAGAAAGACACTGTGCTAATATGTCTCTGGCTTTTCATCAGTAATAAATATAACTGTTCAGTATGGCATTGAGGGGAAATGAGAGAAAGAATTGAAAGATGCAAAAACATGGGGCTAGGATGGGAGTGCACAGTGGCTGTCAAAAGTATCTACGGTAATCAATTTCTGATTATTGCACACAGCCACAAAAAATCTGTCCTTGATTAGAATACCAGTCTAGGACTATAAATCCATGGACTCCGTCCCACCCTCTCTCCCTGATTTGCACCCCCACTGTGAAGAAAAGCACTGGTCGAATGAAGACGGCAGACACAGTTGCCATCAGCGGGGGCAGCATCAGAGGAACAGCAGCACTTCAAATGGAATGCGAGGGGTTTTCAAGGCATACAGTCATAAATTTTTCATCTGCAACTGGCTTTGAGGCAGCAGAGGGGGCAGTCCAGCAAGGCTCCAATTGAAGGCTTCTAACAACAAACCAGGGCTTTCAGAGACAAAAGGTAGACAGGGGGAAGGGTACTTGAAATGAAAACAACAAAAATCCATTATTTACAATAGATTAACAAAGAGCTCTGCTTCAGACTGAAGTCAATGTTCAGCTGGTAAGTCTAACAGCAGAGTGGCAAAAACCACAAAAGCAATCAAAAGGATGTCAGAGTAACAATTGTGAATAGTCCTCAAATGATGGATGTCACAACAAATATTTGAAATTAAATTGATAGATTAATACATTTGACAAATTTTCAATTTTCAATTATGTAAAATTCACTCACTGTAAAATGTATGGTGTGTAGCTGTAGTTTATATACACAATCTGGAAAAAAAAAAGCCACATGAAGGATTTTGTTAAACGGTTAACATCACAATTAAACAAATATTTTACAAATATCTATTACACTAAAATCCTACACAGATTTGTTTATTGTATATACTTTAACACGTGAGTTTGCTCCTGATTTTAAATGACACACAAAGTATCATCCATAAAATGATAGCTTTATATTGACATTTCGGGGTTTTATTATGGGGTTTTACATAACTGACAATAAGCAGGGATTGTTCACAAACTACAGGCAAATGCTTGTTTTTTT
The DNA here is from genome assembly GCA_900660455.1 of Gephyroberyx darwinii. NCBI lineage: Eukaryota > Metazoa > Chordata > Actinopteri > Trachichthyiformes > Trachichthyidae > Gephyroberyx > Gephyroberyx darwinii. Next base: position 42,527 of record CABFOQ010053749.1, read on the forward strand.
TAGCAACTGTAGCTTAATATGCTGTAAATATTGCATGGACACTTTCAAGACCCTCCTGGTCAAAGACCACCCTCTATCTCTACCAAATTTAGAAATTAAATGTAATGTATGTCTTTGTACAACTAGATTAAACCAAAATCCTCTTACCCTGCCATATTATAGGCGGCTCTTTATCTATGAGGTAAATCTGAAATATGAACCTGATTGTGGTAAAAGCAATCCTGGCCATGAAACACTGCTCCTCGTCCCATAAGCACACGGTGGGAGCTCTGCAGAACGGCTGCAAATTTAATGACTGATTTCCCGGCACTGCTGAATCCTCTGGGTACAGAGTCTGTCTGGATGCTAATGCAGGCTGACATCTCCATCCTTGTTTAAACAACCCATGTCCTCCTGGATGGGCTACTGCAAAAGGAAATTATAACCACTTTAAAAAGATCTATCTGATCCTTCCTGCTCTACTTGTTCAGTGCATTAGCATTTCACCCTCTCCTGAAACAATTATATAGTTTGTTAATCCAGGTAACTAACACAAAACAAAAGTTTTTGATATTGTAGAGATATTATACATACCAAACACAATCCAATCTAGTTGGATGCTCCACAAAATATTTTCTCCCAATCAAGTGAGAGCAGTAACTTGAACCCATAATTGTAATACTCAAGTCATTTCCTAATAGGTCCATATACCTGACTTCAGAGGCTTTATAAGGGACTGTATTATTTTAGAAACTGTGAACCAGCTTTGACACCGGTTCATTGTAGAAGCCAGATGATGTGCAGCATCTGTCTCATCCAGAGTTCCTCAAATCCGGGCCTCGGGGTCCAGAGTGCTGCTGGTTTTCTCTCCTACCGGGAAGTTAATTGCATTCACCTGGCATCCCAGGTCTTAATCAATCCCCGATTAGACAGCTAGAATGGAAACTACCTGGCAGAATAGAAAACCAGCAGTACTCTGGACCCCGAGGCCCGGATTTGAGGACCACTGCTCTACTGGTTATATCTTTTCAGTTTGGGGAGAAGTTATGTGTGGAAAAAGTCTCATCTTTACTGTGGCAGTTGTCAATCTCACCCATCTCTCTGGACATCTGAGGGGATTTACAGTCAAAGCAGAAGGGGTGAGCTGACCAAATGCATTTCCCCACTGAGATGTGCTTCATGGGTTTGCAGCTAGGGTAGAGGTCGGTTTGGATTCATTGTACTAGAGTTGAATTAAACCACATTTGACATAAAATTGGATGTGTAGAATGATATTACACTCTGAGAACATGTGACATCTGTGTTTCTTCTAACAAAGTTTTCAACCCAACATAGAGGAATGCTTAGAGGAATCATGTTTATTAATTTCTCCTGGTTTAAATCCCTTAATCCCAGCCTGTGAGCAAATTCAAATGGCCGTGACATAGGTAAGAGATGGTGGAAATCTGTTAGTCTATATTGTTCAGCGTGGGCTCCGATGAGGCCAGAGAGTGTTGGTAAGGCAGCAGATCCAGCAGTGGCATCCAGATAAAGCTATGCATTTGTTCATGAGATTAAAGGCAGCTCGGTGTCACAAGGGCAGTCAGGCCTCAAGCTCCATGACTGGAAGCAGGTGGCACGTTTCATACGTCCCCACTAAGAGGGATTAGGTTTCTGAAGGGAGAGCAGGAGAGGGTGCGTATTTGATTAGATTGTTCAAAGGTTTGGGAGGATGGAGGGCTGTTCATGTGATTAGCCAGGCATTTTGAGCTGGATTCCTGATTTCTGTGTAAGTGTGTTTTATAACATCTTGCGAAAGACAACATTGTTATTTCTAGGGAGAAGCTATACAAGAATGGCTCCATCTCTGCCTCCTCTGGGATGTCAGAAAGCTGAGCAACTTCTGCCTGTCTGTATACAGTATGAAAATGTTAGTGAATCACTAGCAAGTAAGCGTTGGACAAATACATATACTGTATATATATACATATACTGTAAGCAGAAAGAATTCATTTTTTATAGTGATACTAATCTTTCTATGCACTGGCAGATATTTATTCCTTGACTGATTTGCTGGTTGCCACCAAGCCACCACTTTTGTTGCAATGTATTCCAACTTTTACTGTATTAGTAAAAAAAACATTCTCATATGAATGCAGTATATTGTTTATTATATCATTTATCTATTATGACATTCCCAAATTACCATTTGGTAATTATCTTTATACAAACAGCACTACCCAACATTAAAACATTAAACATTAAAGGGCAATGCCACTGCATATCTCCATTCAAATTCCATCCCTCTGTCCTAGAAGCTGTGTACAGTCTGCCATAGTCGTAAACGAGCAAAAAGAGTTTCACCATAATACAGTGCAACAGATCCTCAGAGAAATAAATTAAAATGATGGAAAATATAATTGCGACAGGAATTATTTTCTAGGGATGAGGGTCGGCCCAGTTCTGTGTGTCTGTGGATCAAGAACCTGCAATATACTATAGGCTTTATTATGACATTACATTACAACAGTCATTTAGCAGACGCTTTGTGGGGATTGAACCCACAACCCTGAGACTGACTGAGCTGTCTGGGCCTGTTGGTGCTGGATTGTTATTGCCAACTTCTCTGTCTGTTTAAAAATCTGTTATCATATGGTTAAAATACAATCCTATGAGTGGCGTCTCCAGTGTATTTTCATTTGTTTTTATTATGCATCTACAGGAAGAGTGGAGTGGATGAGTCCTGTGGGCGGAGGAGCCAGGGAGTGACCCGCTGCACCCACCAACCCACACACTGCCCCTTGTGGGAGGAGACTCTCTCCATGGCGCTGCAGGCCCATGGGGAGGGTGAGTAAAGCGTAACACCACCAAATAGGATAAAGTTATTGTGTAACATTTTGTGAGCTCTGGCTCAGATTGTATATTACAAAGAACAAAGAGCACAGCCAAGAAAACAACGAAAAATGATCTGTCTGGGCTTCAGATGACTCATTTCATAATAAAACTGATGGGATGATTTGGCAAATGCCTTTTGATATGAAATTTATACAGAGTGTGTGGCATATGTGCTAAAAGCCTTAGGTGGTACAGGATCCTACTGTAGCTGTCACTCCAGGATAGTCAGTCTTTTAACCCTAGGTTGAATCAGGTACAGAAGTAGCAGGGGACCTCTCACTGTTTATGGTTCAAGATGGCCTGAATACAGATCTCTGCAGCATGCCATCTTGTTTATGCTCTAGTCTGAAAGGTGTTTCCATCCAACGGCAAGCACGATGGAAGAGAGCAGACATAACCGATGCTTTAACAGAAGAGAATGACTCATTTGGAAAAAAAAAAAAAGCGTTTTATAATAATAAGCTAATTGGATGCTCGTGTATAAAATGTACCTGTCTTCCAGTGCTTGAACTGTGTTTTTTGTGTTTTTAGAAAATATCCTTCATTTGTACCTGTGTTACTGACTCAAGGTGAAAAATAGATAGTTATTAAAGTTTGAAGATGCAATTTGTCTCAATAATAATTTGCAGAATAGCTTGGTATGCTTCATGAACATCTACTATTGCATGCACAAATTCAGTTGACCTTCTAACTTCAAGGGATGAAATATGTATTAGTCTGTATGTGTCTCTGAAGTCTTTTTGCCACTGAGGAAGGACATTGATTTTGGGGAAGGGGGGTAAAAAGGGTTTATGCTTCTGAGAAATTGTTGCACTGGACTAGCCACTATCTGAATGCTAATACATGTTTTTTTTTTCTCTGTGCTTTACAGGAAAGAATGGCGACAAAAAAGTAGATATCTGTGAAATTACTTTGCCTTGATCTGCTCATCAGCCCAGTAAAAAACTTCAATGTTGAGGATAATTGTGGAGCGTGGGCCTGCTCATTCGTGGAGCATGGTATCTGCCTGTTAAGTGACAGAATAATTACACACAAGGCTAAATAGCACTCTCACAGAGTGGAGGGAGTGATTGCAATAGATGTGGAGGGAATACTGATGGTCCAGAGAGGAAGAGGGAGGCAATGCAATGTTTCAGAAGCCTCCTCCCTTTGTTCAAGTCCTTCTTTTATTTGCCTATGGCTGCCTCCTCCCCTTTGCGGCGAAGCAAGCTCATTGGAGGACAGTAAAGTCACGGGATGACGATCAGGTCCTCAGCATAAACGATTCTAACTGTTGCTAAGGTGTTTTGAATGGTTAGTTGACCATTGCTGGAGTTCACTGGCCATCCTTCTTCACCTGCTTAGTGCTAGGAGATTGCACAGAATGTGCTGAAAGCGTGAAATCTCTCACACAGTCAGTTTCTCATCAGTGGGCCAGACAGTCTATGCTATCACTTGCTGTCTGGGGTGTTGATAGCTTCAGGCTACATTTGCTATTGAGATTTGACCTGCAATGCATTGGATTGCTTTATAGTTAATGTATTTTAAATCCTCTGCCAAGAGAAATTTGGCAAATACAGATAGGCCTATTTTGAATGGAGCGGGACAAAAGCTAAGGTTCATCCTCAGTTCAGAGCTTATGCAGAGGCAAAGCGTCTGCAGACTGAGCACATCATTGAAAGCAGCGGTTAGAAGAGCTTCTTTTAGACCCAGTTATCTCTGCGTGTATTCACTTCATTAGCCCCTGAACTACTGTAGCTCTAAGGGCACTGCTTCCAGGAGATTATTGAGAAATCAAAACTGATGGGGTTGATTTATGACTATTCATTACACTTCTGTTGAATTAACTTATTTTTTTCTTTATTTGGAGAAGACAAATTGGTAAATTGTGCATAAAATGTGACATGATAGGTCTCGATCATGGTGTGAAGTGAATGTACTAGCTGTATGAGTCTATCCATATTCCTCATCTGCAGTGGTGGTCCTTCATGTGGCTGACAGCCAGAGTAAAGAACTGGCTCACTACCGCCTGCCTGTAGCATACCTGCAGCCCTTCCACCACTACCACTTGGAGCTAGTGCAGGTGAGCTCACCCATCCACAAGACAAAAGTTACAAACATACTGGTGTAGAATAACATGTTGTGCATGTCAGTTCACTCACTGTACTGTGGCACTGAAGATGCTAATGTTTCAACACCTTTGCACTCCCCCATCTGTCAGCTGACTGGCATGGCAGATTCTCATGCTCCATCGGTGTAACTTCTTATCCTTCAGTAAAACTAAAATAAACTCAGACGAACGCCGTTAGCAGTCAGCACTCATCTCCTGCTACCTCTCTAGTCTGCTACCCTTTTCTTGATACCCCAGTTTAAATTTAGGTTCACCTCAGACCACACACCATCATTATGTCTATAGAAAGAAAATGAAAGCCGCTGGCCCTGTCTGTGATTCTGGGGGAGCTCATCATCTAGGCTCTGTGGAACAGCATGAGGCTGGGCTGCCTGGGACTGTTGGTATTGAGCAGGAAGGACTGCCCCGGGCACAATCCATCAAAAAGGAGCTGTTTGCACTGTGGGAATAGACATGAATAATCCATGCTTTCTTTACCCTTTCCTGTGTAACTATGCGTTTCGCATTACATTCACTGTTGCCTTCTCTTCAGATAGCCATCTGCTGTATTTGTATTTTAAAAATTTTGATTTAACAATGTTTATCTGATATCTCTCCTATATCTCTGTAACTGTAAAAGGACACTGCACCAAGAAACAAAGCTGATATATTGTGCACATTGTCTCACATGTGCCAAATTGCAGACGTTGTTCCACTATTTCCTAATCTTCCTACTTTTCTAAATATAGTTTACTGATCTTTAATAAGTCAGTCGATTGTTTTCTGGGCTTAGAAGAGTAATTGGGTTTTGCAGGATTTAACATTACAACTAAACATTTACAGAACCAAATGTCAAAGTGAAAGCCTGTCTATAGGGAATCATACACCCAATTTGAAGGAAAGCAATCATATGTGTTATGGGTGTAATACTTTAAAAGACATCTTGTTTTGTGTGGGCAAAACAATACGGTTAGTATTGTGTAATTTCTATGGTGTAATTATATATCCCACCAACAGCACGTAGCCAACATCTACTAGACATTTCAAGGTGGCACAGACATTCATACTGTATAGTTTTGTTTTGTTTTGTTTTTTCAACTACACAGTAATTGCCTCAACCATTAAACTATGTACTACTGTATTGTATAGATGACCAACATGGTAAAAGTGACAGGAATCTGTCAGGTAAAAGCAGCGGTGTCCTGTAGCGTGAGCTTCTGTTCAGTGTGACTTTGCCCTTGTCAGTGTCTCGTCTGAGTCTGCCGCTCTGTGTATTAGTTTACACTTGATTGGCTTTCTTTCAATTCTCTCAATGTCAGTCACTATAGACTATAATACCAGTGTTTTGTTGTTTTTTCATTTATGGTACTTGGAACTAAAATGCAGGGACAGTTAAAGCAGACTTCAAGGACTAGTGGAGCGGGATAGGGTTAAATCTGCTTGATGTTGACTGAATATGATGTGTAAAGAGCAGATTTTATGGATGAATCGTGCATTGGGGGCTCGCTAGTTTGCTGTTTTTTTATGGTGGCCATAAACATTGATCTGTGCAGTGTTGTTAATGGAAGACCCTCTGGAGGGCTCTGAGCTGTAATCACTGTTTGTGAAGTCCTGTGGTTCTTGTCTTTAACTCCCCAAAGATATACGCCAACATTACTAACCAACAACACTATTTCTTACTGGGTGAATTATGTACTGAATGCTGCTGAGGACATTGCAATCTACAGTGTAGGAATATAGCTTGACAGACTACTGCCCCACTGTGGCAGAGATATTGAATGTGTTTGTTGTGCCCAAGTGCCACATTGTGTCTGCTTCCCGCCCTTCATTCTGCAGGCTCACCACTCTGCTCCATCTGGGGTGTGTCTCTATGTTACTGTGATGAGGAAGGTCAGCATCCTTCCTCGGCAGCCTCACTTCTCCTTCACTGGGTTTGAGGTAAGGACATGCTGCCCAGTCCAATATGACTAGTTTATTCTGAATTTGATTAAAAAAAATGTTATTCAGACATTGCATATTTTGTATTATAGTAGTTTTATCCACTAATTGTGCAAGTCCTGATAAATTGATTAAATCCCATAGAGGTGATGATTACCCGGTACAACGTGACTAGGGGTTTATGGACTCTAGATTCAGGGAGTTATGAGGAGGAAAAATCATTTTGATTAGAATATTAGAAGATATCCAATCTCTATTTTCCTTTTCCAGAGCGCTGTGCCAGTTAGATGAAAAAGATGCCAACATTAATCAAGCGAAGTGAGAAATTGCTATCAACTGAATCTTCCCATTGATCCCCTGCCTAGCAGGAGGTATTGAATAGCATATGAGTTTAAATGCCTGCACGTGGTGCTGCATAACTTAAACTCAGTGGCAGAGATGTGCCATGTTTACAGATTGGACAATGTGGGAGAGCTCTCTCCTGTGCATGTATTCTCTCCCTCCTCTCTCTTTCCTTTCCTGTTCAATAAATCAGTCTTGCTTTTAGGTGTTGCTGCAGGCTGTGGAAAAACCCCTGAAAGATCCTGTAGGTTCTCTGCTCACTGTGGCCCGCATTGTCCCTGACTACCACTCTTACAGGTCAGTCAGGAAAAATATTCCCGTCCTTTTTTTTCTGCCTCTATGAACAATAAAATCAATATGCTCTGGCTGTATTGTGCAGCAGGTGGGCGAGGCTGTTTGCTTCTCACAGAGAGGGCAAATGCACACCAGCATGGACACATCCTGTTACACACTAATGCACCTCAGGGCCCTGACATCAATTAGGAGAAACTATGGACATCTGTCCTATGCATCACACGTCATAAACAGAGTACTAAAAGCATGTGAATATGTGGCCGTGGCGATTGTTTGTGCGGTGAGATGAACTGCCATTACCAATTAGGCCCCTGTAGGACCTCTGAACAAAGTGTCCTGCTCATGACATTTTGTCACCAAGGGCTACACTTCAATGCTTTTGGATTAATCTTCTTTTTAATCATCACTACAATCTCCCCACTGAGCTGTCTCAAAAGGGAAAGGTCTCTTGAGCAATAATCTTCCTTGATTCAATTCAACATGTTCTATACTAGTTGTTTATTTTTATAATCAGTCAATAATTGCAGTTCTCTTTTATCCCACATTACTAACAATGTTTTTTTTCTTCTATTTGGTGTATACACTATGATGCATGTATCATGTTGTGACCAGCAGTCCTGTCGGTAGAGCCGCCTTGGATATCATGCTGTTGTGAGTGAGCTGAGCCTCTGGGGTGGGAACATGGTGTGCAGACTGGGTTATGCATGATTCAGTCCTGTCTGGACACAGGTGGAGTCTGCATGTCTCCGTTTCCACAGCAGGCACTTCTCCTGCACTTACCGGGCTTCTAATAATAGTGAAGCTGTTGCCAAGGCGCAAATGGTGCAACTTGATGTTTTATTTATTTTGTTCGCTCAAATGATTTCCTAGCCCGGTGTCAGGACCGTAATCTCCAGGAAGCATGGTGGTCGTCACCCGCATCATGTTTTCATTCATGCCTTTTGTGAGCAGGAGTAACCATTACAAATTCTCATTATTCTAGAAATCTGGGAAGCAAATCTCTATTTCTGTGGTAGTTATGTTTCCATCAATCAAAGTAATGGCAGATTCAGAATAGTGACAACTGAACATTTTGTCAGAATGATATTTTTTCTATTAAAAAAAAAAATCACAATATAATTTCTCATTTCATAATAGAAGAATTTAATGCCTTTTTATGAGACACTGACTGTGTTCAATTTCTGTTTGTTATTGCTTTGTTTTCCATCAGTATCATTCTGTTTTATAGGGATGCCATGCTGCTTTCCATCCCTCGAGCAGCAGGAGTGGCTGTGACCACAATATACTTTCCACACCCTTCTGAGTTTGCCTTCCACGCTTCACACCTCACCGCACAGGGCCAATCTCAGGTAAGCTTGTCACTCTCCTTTTGGCCCATTTTAATTTGGGTTTCCCCCTGAAATACTTCCAGGAAGACGGCAGGATAACGCATCCAAAACTCCAACCAAAAGCTGTGTGTTTGTGTTAGTGGCTGTAGTCTGTAACCGAGCTAGGGTGGGCAGGGCATGGCTTCATCCCAGAATCATAGCAGGGAGCAGGAGTCTGGCAAACCGGCATGTCTTCCTTTCCTCTGTCAGAGAGCCCTGTTGTCGCTCCCTATCACCGTCTGTCACGCCACAGCGCGCCGTGACCACACACTCTCCTCTCATGCTTCTTTCCATCCTGGCCACGGTGGCACGACGCTCCCTCCCAGTCTCAGCACCTCAAAAGGGAAACATGTCATCCCTCTCTCCTCGCTTAGTGCTAAAAAGGCCCCATTCCCTCCAGGGACCTCTACTCTGCCTCTGCCGATCGATCCGCTGAACCCTCTCCTTCATTTATCCATCCATCCATCGGTCTTCCTGTCTTTACGCCTCTCCATTTATCTTGTGTCTTTCCGGCCTGTCTGAATATTCACTGCTCACTGAGTAGATCTCAATATCCTTTGATACTAATCAATCTTGGTTTTACCTCCCTGCTCAGAATACTAATAATGAACATTAGTGGCATTAATATGGATCCAAAACACGACTACATCCTGTACTCAGCATGTAGTCTTTACATACAGTGGGCAGAATCCTCCCACTGATGTAAATCTCAGTTGCTTTGTAATGCACTTGGCCTGTTTGAATTTTGCTTGCCCTAGCAGTCCTCTCCAACTATTCCTTAGATTGCTTTTTCCTCTGTGTTCAACCCCCACTTGAGTGTATTGATCGTTCCAGTGCACTAATTATCCTGCTTGGCCTTGGATATCTCTGTGGGCCGCAGTCAGCCTTTGATCAACATGTCAGGATGTCTTGCATTACCATTCGAAAAGGAGAGAAACTGTTTTGATTACAGGATGAAGAGTAATGTTAGATTTTAACCACTGAACTAGACAACACACAGGACGCACTCTCAAATGACCAGTCTCTGTAGCCGCAGCAAACTAGCCGGTTCCTGTGCTAGAGAGTATGCTCCTGGCGTGGCTGATCAGCACCTATGTCGGTGTGCATGCGTGAGTGCAGTATTTACACATGCATGCATGACTATGTGATTATTGTGTGTGTGTGTGTGTGTGTGTGTGCACGCGCATGTGGGCAAAAGTACAGATCGGTACATCCTGCTCTCCCGCCATCTGTGCTCAGGCAGGCAACAGGCCACTTACATCCTCACTCTCTCCATACAGCCATTCCCATGCAGCTCACATACTGTAGAGCCCTTATATTACATGAGTGGATACACTATTTTTATTTATTTACGTATTTTTTGCTTGTTTTGCACAGGAAAATGTCTCAGTTCTAAACGACGAGGCGGTGTCATAAGACTGTAATGATAAGTGTAAGAGCAGAGCCATTGTAAAGCCAAATTTTAAAGATTAGAATTTATTGGTATTGAGGCCTAAATGTATTTAATTACGTTGTGGTAACAAGTTAATTATATCAAGTGAATAGTTTCATTTTATTTCTGTTTTGTGCTCATGAGCAGAAGTAACCATTACAAATTCTCATTATTCTAGAAATCTGGGAAGCAAATCTCTATTTCTGTGGTAGTTATGTTTCCATCAATCAAAGTAATGGCAGATTCATGGCAATCAAATGGCAAAGTAATGCTCATACTGTTTTCTGTCTGAGATATTGTGTGCTTAACTGTAAGTGTGTGGTGGAATAAATATTATTTGCTTTACAAATGACTGTACATGTTGAAGCACCAATGGGGAGATGCCAACTCACAGAGGAATCCCTGATATTTGTATCGGCACTAATTTACAATTCAAGATAAATCCTTATGGATCTGAATGAATTTCCATGATTAGACTGTTAGTTAGGTGTGTAATTGCCAGGCATAGTGGTCGTGGATTGGGAATCAATAAGGAGCTCTGGAGCCAGTGTCACCAGTGACCTTTGTGCGTGCCCAGAGAAGCCTCAGCCAATGACATTTAAGCCCAGAGGTCCCCACGGATCAGCACTCATCTGGGGCAGTGTAAATGACACTTCTTTCTAAACAACGCTCAGCCTGGCAGAACATTTATATGCGCTGAAGCGGTCTGCGATGTATGTTCAGCACAACCTCCGCCCATACATAGTAGTATGGAGCTCTGCAAGGGGTTAGAGAGAGGTTACAAAAAGAAGCAGACATTGCAGACATAAATAATTCAGTTGCCCAGTAACATGCAGACCAGCTCTATAACCCCTAATGAGCTGAAACATCTGTCTGCCTGGGGAACCATCTGACCCGTCTCACCTCCCTGGCCCAGTCCATTGGAGAGCTCCTTGCCCGACCCCCCCTCTCCCTGGCACTGCCTCTTTCCCCCTCACCTGCGGGTGCCCTCCATCTTTGCTTCAGTGATGGCTGAAGCAAAGATGGAGGGCAGTAAGGCTTAGTCGTGCTATATGTATGAGGATGTACACCCTAGCGTCAATACCATCTGCCAGCTCCCCTCAGGACACCAGCCAGGTGCTGGGCACGTTCTCACCCCAACTATGCCACAACAGCACTGCCTGCTGGGATCAGCCTCATTGTGCCAACTGTTGATCACCATGTCCTCTCATCCCCGCCCAGAGCCTCTCATTAATCCAGGGACAAGCTGTGCTTAATATTGATTCACAGCATTTTAAAGATATATTAGATATATAGATGAATCTAGACAATTTTTTGAGGCTAAGATTAGTGTGTTTTTGTGCTCGTCCCCTGTGTTCACTGCAGGTCTCCCAGGTTGGCTCCCCCAAGGAGCAGCCTGTGTGGAAGCACAGCTTTCTGTTTCTGGAGCGAGACTGTGCTACCATGTTTACTGGAGCTGCTGCTCTGGTGCTGGAATACTACTCCACACCTGCTGGTAACGGGGGAACAAACGTACAGAGAGACAATGTGAAACTAAACTATTATTAAATCAAATGTTTGAGTACCCTGAATTCTTCCATCTGTGTTTAGTGTTGCTGCTCTGCTGTCTGCGTGTTAGTGATGAATGCGGTTAACTGGTACATCCGCAGCCCGCTGGGTTTCTCTGCTTTGCCCCTGCACCAGGAGCTCTACGGGAAGCTGATGTCAGAGACGGGGCAGAGAGGGATGAAGGTGGAGAAGCTCCCCCTAAGGGTGAGTCAGGAGAGAAGGGATGTTGTTGCCTTACATGGTAATATTCACTTTTTACAGCTTTGCTTTTTACACAATGCGCTATTTAAGCCCATCTTAAGCTTTATTGTCATGGTAGCAGACAGTGTTTTTTTGGTTATACTATTTTCCTTTACAGTTATTCACTCACATAAAATGTATTGATGTGGATTGTACAGTATAATTTGATCATATTAAGGTGACTGTCCTCTGAGTCACAGGGCAGCACCCTTCAGACCACCACAGACACGACAACTGTCAGCATAGTTCTCCGTCTCCTTTGTTCAGAGGTGAGAGTACCGTCACAACCAATCACAACACTGCGGTATCATTTTACCTCATTAGTGATTTTTTTGTTCTGCCAGAAATATCCACATGTGAGTGATGTAGTGGTAAATCTCTACACACCGGTACTCCAGTCTATAATCACTGTGAGGCGAATGAAATCTTACTATTTCATTTCATTACTATTTTCATTTCAAGATTTATATCATCTTAAAAGGATTATGTCTCCACTAGATTCGTACATTGGCTTCATGCTGTTAGATTCAGGCCTTTTGGCAGACTCAAGGGTGTTATCAGCAGCTACTGGTATGAACCCTTAAGCAACACAAATATTTTAAGTTTAGATGAAGTTAATATTAGGCAACATTGCATTCAGTGCAAAATAGGATTGGCTGAAATACAGATTCAGCTGTAACAATTAACACAACTCTTTAAGCTCCCTTATGTGATTACAGAAGGGTCTACTGTAGGGGTGTCAAACCGTGTGCCACGGAGGGACGCATGCCATGCAGGTTTTCGTTCCAACCAAAGACTACACCAGGTAATTTCACTGATTAGTTTCCTCCTGGTTGAGGATGTGATAATCATCTGGTGTAGTCTTTGGTTGGAGTGAACATGATCTTGGTCCCCCATGGCACAACATTTGACACACCCCTGGTCTACTGTGTCCAAAAATCCACTTTTCCCTCAGCCTTATTTCACATAGCATGGAGCCATCCAGCTAGCTGTAGAGGCCTCACTGCTCAGCTCAGATACTAAAAAAATATGTGCTGTCAGTGGGCCACTTGCCTGAAGAGGGTACTAAACATACTTTATTGCTATTTAATAATTGCAGTACAACATTATTATTTTAATGCAGCCTCTTTTTATGGGATCTGAGTGAGAGTGGCATTTCTCTCTGGAGCAGACAGGCAATCTTGGATCTGATCTGTCTCCATCTATGAGCCTGGTCTCCCGCTCCCCTGCTGGTTGCTTCCTTTATGAGGCCTGATTCATTGGCACGCTGTAGCCATATGATATTAATAGATCTCTGTAGGATGGCTCTCTTGTGCCATGCACTTCATGCTCCTAAGTGTTATGTTCCTGGACAATGAATTTCAAAAAGTATTCCCTGGACTCTGAAGTCGACATTATATTGACAGCAAATGACTGTGAACACAATTTGTCACTGTTTAGCAATGATCCTTTGTACTGTGTTATTAGGCTGGAGAAATTGGAGGAAAGTTATTCCTCCAGTGGTATTGTAATCAGAACTTGATTTGTGCTCAAGGTCACAATGTATAGCTGCGTACAAGTTCATACATTCATACATAATGTATACAATATAGCATTCCTCTCTAATTAGCACTAACAGGAAAGGTTGCCCCCTGATTTTAGTCTCATTTGCATTGAGATAATGGGACACAAGAGAGTGTAAAGCCCAACGTCTGTCCTCCCCGTGGGGAGGAGAGGTGTGACTGGGTCCTGGGTGCACGAGTGATAATTGTCAGAGAGCTGTGGGGCTTAGAAGATAGCTGGATGGTGTGAAATGAACAAAGAGACTGAGGGTAGCAAACAAATGCATGAACTTGGTATTGACTATCATAAGAAAGAAAACGCTTTACTGTATTTGGCTGCGTTAAAGAAAAAGATGTTTAAAAAAGATTTTTTTTAATGGGTTTTTTTCCCCTGCTGTATTCTACAGTGGTGACACTGGTAAGATGTAATGTGTACTTAAGATGAATGTAATAATTACACAAGATAAATGGCATTCCTGATGAGAACAGATTTAGATCAAACACCAGTGATTTATCTCTGTGTATTAATGCAAAATGCTGTGATGGAGGACT
>CABFOQ010053750.1:0-51800 GCA_900660455.1 Gephyroberyx darwinii
GATCAACTTCAGATATAACGTTAACTTGTGAAACTACTGTAGCAATCTCGCCAATAAACACAGGTTGCATAAAGTTTATGAATGTATTGGTTTATTGAAATAAACATTATTAATAGTGACCGAGACATTGACATTCACTCTGTTGGCTCTAAGTTACTCCTCGCTAACGTTGCCACTGCTAGCACTAGCCATAGGCTGGTGTAGCTTTAAATGCTTATGCATACCGCTGGTACTGTTGTGCTACTTTAGGGTAGCCTTACATATATTGCAGCTGACGGTTTTATCTGCTGTGGCAAAGTATTTCCACACTGTTGATTGTAGTCGAGCATTGGGACGTACAGCCATGTTTCTTTCTACCTCTTGCCACTGCTTTATTACTGCACAGTGCTAAGACCACAGATGAACGATTACTCAACAACGATGCACACTGTCGACTAGTGGTTTTGATAGTCAACTAGTCGACTATTCTGTGAAACCCCTAGTACGCCACAAAATGAAGAGAGTATTTTCCGTGTTGGAAAGAGGCTCTATAAAGTAGATAGATACTTTATTGATCCCCGGGAAAAGAGGTTGACTACTCACAGGAGGCGATACACCAGTTCTGGGGATGCTGCTCTCTACTGTGCCATACCCACGCTCTTCTCTCACCTGGCTTGGAGCTTACCTCATACCAGTGACCCCTCCCATCGGAACAAACCAAATGCAATTTCTAATACAATATACTTTATAATAATTCATACATTTGGACTGAAGAAATCTGAAAATAATTAGGCATCTACATAATGCAATTAATAACAGAAACAAACAATATCCAGGCTACACATTTCAATCCTTTACTATCCATATACAATTAAATAATAGTACTGCATTATATTATTATTAATAGTATGGCATTTGTGCGCATGCGTCCTATGGGTCAGGCACTACAAAGCCAGCCCATGTTGCATAGCCTCGGCTTGGATCTTTGGAACCAGAAGTAGCGAGTTGCTAAACAGGATCCCATCACTTCTCCGCTGTCAAGTATAAATAGGAAATAAGTAATTAATCAGTAATAAACCCCAAAACTCAAAAGTTACCCCTTGTGTGTGTGTGTGACTGAACAAACCTTCGCTGCGGCCCAAGTGTGCACCCCTGGACTTAGCGTAACTGGCATAAGTGTTTTGGAGGACTATGATTACATTGATGACTGTAATAGTGTCTCCGTATAGTGTTTACTCTGAAATGATGTGTAGGGTTGAACCTATTTGTGCTGCCCACGGCAACTGACAGAGCCCTCTGTCACAGGCTCATATGAAAATATGTATCTTGTAAATCTATCGCTATAAACCAATCAAGAGCACATACTGAATTCGAAAGTTGTTTGTGTGTCAACATTTTGATCCAGTGTAGGGCAAAGTCCTGTGTCCCTTTTTCAGATCAAGGATTGTGTGGGACGTCTCAAATTGCCTCTGAATGAGGGTTGTGTGGGACAACTCGAAGGGTCTGCTTCAGGAGATAAATAGTGTTTGACGACACAGGTATTTATGCTCAAGCAAAGTCTGAGAGTTGTCATCTCCATGGTAGCCAGATGGATGCTTCTGGCTGGTTTGTTTATGTTCAT
Source organism: Gephyroberyx darwinii (assembly GCA_900660455.1). Lineage (NCBI taxonomy): Eukaryota > Metazoa > Chordata > Actinopteri > Trachichthyiformes > Trachichthyidae > Gephyroberyx > Gephyroberyx darwinii. Next base: position 1,601 of record CABFOQ010053750.1, read on the forward strand.
TTAGAAAAGATGGCAGTGCTAGGATACAACAATACAATTGACTTAATAGAGGAGGAAATGTTAACTACATTTTTATTGCGGAGGAGGTAGAGGTCGTGGTCTGTGCATCCGGTAACATCATCTCAACCAACGCGGCGAGTTATGCAGCTGTTCCCATCTCCACATGACAATGACGCTCGGTCCAGATGACCAATGAAAATGAACCAATGAAAATGTAATAAAATCAATGATTGCAACCTTCCAGATTTCTAAAGGTACAAGACCGTCAGGCGACATATATTTTGTTTTGACGTCATTTCACCCTGTCGACATACACTTGTCTTATGACCATAAAGCAGCCTTTAGAACGCTTGCAGAGGCTTTCTGAATGGATGACTTCATCACACAGGCAAAATGAGGACACGCATGGAATTGCTATGGCAAAACTTGGGGAGCAGTGCCCTCTTGTGGACAAGAAGGATTAATTGTTAATGTCAGTCGTGACATGCAGTCTGAGTGAGGGTTCATTTTTTTATTTTTTATTTCTCTGATCATTTGTTTCTTTATTACACTCTGCGTTGTGGTGCAAACACAGAATTCTTTGCTCCAGGGAGCATGAACACAAATGACGTGATTGCACTTTCAACATACATTGTGCTTGTGCAAGACTGTTTTGACAAAGCCCCTCCAACTGTGTGTAATGGGTCTTTCAATGTGGTTTCGCCTGGCTGGGCTGGTCAAAAATCTGACACTCACAGTCCTGTTTGAGAGGGGAGCACCAGGTGTTCCCAACCTGTGCTCAAGGCCTCCTGTGACTTTCCCCTGGCTAGGATGGTGGCTTCTTGAAGCAGTCTGTGTTTTTGGGTGCAAATCGGTGTTTGTTCTACACAGACTATAGCCGCTGCTGTTGTTGCATCTGAACCGCTCGGTGATCCCGAATTACTTCTGAGGTTGCAGCTCTGCATGTTTGGAGGGTTGTCCCTTAGGCACCAACTTGTCCTAGGTTGTCTGGGCAAGATGACACGTTGAGCCTCTTGCAGCAAGAGGCTCTCTAGGCCCGTTGCTTCATAACGGCTTATGCACTTATTGCTTGCAGTCCGTTGCACCAGACAAATTAAGCCACAAAATGGCGTTGAACTACTACAACAGTCGCCATGCTCTTCCCAATGGAGATATGGGCCATGTGAAGAATGAAATTGCTCCTTCGACAAATGTCATGGAAAATGTCAATTGCAATTTAGCCTAAAATAACCTGGAGTGGTGGTAACTGGTAATGGTGAGACCGAGCAGTAAAGCCATTCGATCGCCATTTTTCAACTGTGTGGCCGATTGGCCTCGGACCCACCATTCTCCCCAGGAGCTAGATAGCTAGCAAGTCCATAGAAGTTGGGCTGTTTGCTGAGCTCGCTTATTTCCATATTTTCCACATCAGAGAGCAACAGTGTCAGACAGAACAGGCTTCCCTCCTGTGTCACAGAGTAGCTGAAGGAGGAAAGCCGCCCTCCTCTCCAGCATTGTCTTCCTAAGGCCATGTGCACACAATGCAGGTTAGGTAATCTGAACTTTTGGATGGACCATGCCCAGACAAACCAGACAGGAATCTTGTGTATCCTTCTTGGCTATGGTGTATTCACACGAGTGTGGGCAGGGATACGAACTGCTCCTACTGACAGTCAATCTGGTTCGCTTGTAAGCCATCTTACACATCCCTTTACTTAGACTAAACTAGCAAGTAAACGAATAGCCATGGTAGTCAAATAAGCTTGAAGTAAAACACAACGCCTAACGTAGGGAACACGCTCACCAACCAGCAGGACAGTTAAGTTGAATGGAACTTTGTTGGCTAGTTGGCTTGTAAGCTAGTGTGAGGGGTCAGCTCAACGAGGTGAAGAGCAATATAATTCAAGGGGATGGGGAAGGTGACATGGTGTAGCTACCTGGAGTGCTGTACCTCCTTGGTCACCACCCCCATCAGCCTCAGGGTTTTCAGGTGGGTCTAACAAGGATGCAATCCCCACAGCCATATTGTACCAAGTGAACTGACTGAAAGGGAACTTGTTTAGGGGGCATCTGAAACACCTTTACCTAAATGGAAAAATGATGGAAAAATCAGTCTCTTGCGATTTGGAAATTATTTAATCAATATTGCATTTTTTCCCCCTCAATTAATTGTGTAGCCGTAATGCCAACACTAATAGGACATTGTTTCTCTTGCCTTCTTCTTTTCAACAGTAACAGGGGACAGGAATCTTGCAAGGACCGGGACACACCAGACAGTTTTGTTCCATCCTCATCTCCCGAGAGCGTGGTTGGCATGGAGATCAGTCGCTACCCAGACCTGTCCTTGGTGAAGGAAGAGCCCCCCTCCCCTTGCCTATCTCCTATTCTCCCCATGCTCCCTGCACCTGATGGGAAAGGTAAATATACACAACTCTAAAATAATCAGCCCACTTTTAATATCGATTCTCAGTGCATGTGTGGCGTACACCAAGAGAACGGTACACGCCTGAATGCTTGAAACTTACAGTGAAGGGGTCCGGTGGTTCTGTTATGCTGTGGGGGGCATTTTCCTGGTATGGTTTGTCCCCTTAGAGGGAAGGGTCACTGCAAATCAATACAAAGTTATTCTGAGTGATCACCTTTATCCTATGCTGAATCATTTCTATCCTGATGGGAGTGGTCTCTTCCAGGATGATAATGCCCCCATCCACAGGGCACAACGGGTCACTGAATAGTTTGATGAGCATGACAATGATGTGAATCATATGCTATGGCCTTCCCAGTCACCAGATCTCAACCCAATCAAACACCTATGGGAGTTTTTGGACCGACCAACCGACCAATCAATCAATGTTAGACAGCGCTCTCCACCACCATCATCGAAACACCAAATGGGGGAATATCTTTTGGAAGAGTTCCAGAGACTTGGAGAATCTATGATAAGGCGTATTGAAGTTGTTCTGGTGGCTCATGGTGGCCCAACACCTTACTAAGACACTTTATGTTGGTTTTTCCTCCAATTTGTCACCCGTCTGTGACAAATTACAGATTACACATTATAGACATATATATGTATATATAGTGCAAGATGCCAAAACGTTACCATGAAATGGCTATAAAGAAAAGACGGTCATAAAAACCGGACACAATAAACATTACAGGGATGGAAGATGAATAGAAGCAATTTCAGATTTCAAATTGTACTGGTAACGGCTTTAAATGCATAACCCAGCTGTGACCTAAAATGGCCTCCTTTTTTAAATCAGTGTTTCCGTTATATATTTTTCAGGGTCAGAGATCAAGCTGAAAGATATCAAGACCGAGCCTTCAGGAATGTTCTTTGGCTCCCCCTTTGGCCCCATGTCTAATGATTCAAAACAAGGGCTGGTGTCTGTGGCTATCACACTGAGACCAGCTGCAGCAGAGGTGAGAGCACTTCAATTCCTTATGCTTTCACAGAAAATGTACATACTCAACCCAAACTTTGGTCCCACTTCAATTAATTTCTGCTTTCGTAATCTTTTTCCCCCATGGCTCTATTGCCATGGTACAATCAAGAGGCAAATTCAGATCAGTCAGGGGTGAGACGCTTACTCCTCTATACTTGTATGCTGTCAGAATGTTTTATTGATCAGTATATAATCAGTAAGAGAAATTAAAAGCTGCATTTTAAGAAAGTAAACGCTGTATTGTAAATTTAACCTTAACATCAACTTTCAATAATCATCTTCTCATATTCAAAAAACTATTCACAAATTCACAAATCCACCATTGGATTGCACAGATTCCGTTCTTTTCTTTCTCTATCAATATAATTTGATGTCCCTGAACCACTGCTGGTGAGATATTTTTGAAATAAGACCTAGTAGTTAACTAGACTGTTCTTGTGTTTCTTTGTGTCAGAACATCACAGGTGTAGTGGCAGCCATTTCAGACCTCCTGTGTGTGAAGATCCCTAGCAGCTATGAGGTCAGCAGCACCCCAGAAAGGGGGCCACTGGCCATGCTCAGTGGTCTGAGGGTGGGCCCCCATGGCCTAGAGCCTAGGCCTCCCATGCTCTTCCAGGGACGTGGGGATACCAGAGGCCCTCATGGGGGCCCAGGCCAGCTAATAAGGTTCAGTGGAACACAGGGGATGATGCAACAGCAGCAGCCACATCACCTCCGTTTCCAACCTGACAGCCCAGGTGAGGGAATAAAACCAAAATTAAACATGAATACTGCCCATTCCCCCAAGTATTGTATTACAACTTTAATTGAAATGAGTCATGTCTGATTTCACTTAAATTTAATGACACCCTGTGAAAAAGCATAAACTGGCAGGGCAATCTGAGTATGTAATTATTCCCCCTTTAACGGTCTCTGGTACAGTTAGCTCTCTCAACAATATTTACACATCATTATTCATCCGGAGCTATGGGCATTGCCTGGCCCAGGTGATGACGGGCATCCTTATTGATTTTATACAGTGATTCTCTCAGCTAATGAAACAGAGTAATGATCCTTGGTAAGACCCAAGTGGCACACTAGTCAAACCATCAGGCAATAATTCTTTTAAAAACATGCTTTGGGGAAAACACTTTTGATTACCCAATAATGGGCAGAGGTATACATTTTCATTTGTGCTAAATTGTGTTGTGGTGCTTCAGGCTCAGCTGCAGCTAGAGGGCCTGATCAGAAGACCCCTGGTAGCCCTGGATCCAAGCCTCAGTGGTGCTGCCACTGCAAGGTGGTAGTTCTGGGAAATGGAGTGCAGAAATCCATGAAAGACCTCCCTGCCCACAAACAGGTACTGACTGTCAGAATCATTAACAGCTAATAAAGTATAACATTATTATTTTGGGTGAAATAATTAATTATCCTTCACGAAGTATTGACATTTCCACAGTCTACATGGTTAAAATGCTTATTATATAACTATATCCGGCCCATTGAAAGTCCTCTCAATCTGAACATTGATCGTGTTGATTTTCCCCTCGGGGCATTGTATAGATGGGTCATGACTGGAGGCCCAGACCTCACTTCAAAGGATATATTAAACCACATTCTGCCTAAAGGCCCACGCACATCCACATAGGCCCACACACATCCACATAGGCCCACACACATCCACATAGGCCCACACACATCCACATAGGCCCACACACATCCACATAGGCCCACACACATCCACATAGGCCCACACACATCCACGGCACCATGGTTATACTGCACATGAACTCTAATTATGTAAATCCTGCCTGTTGGAGTGAAATCCATCTCTGAGCAATTAGTGGGTTAAGTAGTGAGCCCAATGACTGCAGTCAGGGGGATATCTTGGTTATTTAAATATTGTAGCTTTTTGATGTTTATTTCATAACTCCTTTTAAAATCAGTTATGCCTGAGCAGTTCACGTTGATCAGCCTTTGATTTATCACTTCATTCCTTATTCAATCTCTTAATACTTTGACTCTTTCTCTCATTAGGAGTCTGAAGGTCACTTGAAGTCCGAGGGGTGCTTGGTCTTCTGCAGCCATAGCTGCTTCCTTCTCTATTCTTCCTCCTCCTCCTCACAATCCAGATCAACCACAGAAACTAAGGTTTGTTCCACTGGAGTCCATGCACAAACACCACCATCAATCTAAATAGTAAGCAATTGATATGATTTTTCTTTTTTTCTTGCTGGACATCATATTCTCGCCTGGTTTCATCCTTTCAGGAGTCAGTGGCCCTTCTCCCAGACTCGGAGCAAAAAGAGAGCCTTTCTAAAGCCCAGCACCAGTACAGTAACAACATGTCCTCACTGGATGTTCATTGCCTGGCCCAGCTCCAACCCAAACAGTCTCCCCCCTCCACACCTCCCATCCCCTTCCCCACGGCAAGCGGGACACCCAAGACAGAGGCCAAGTCTGATACCATCAAAGTGACCGTGAAGCTGAAGGCGCGGCCAAGGGCCCACCACCATGATGGATGGCACCAGGGAAAGAGACAGAAGGGCCTCCGCTGGAGGAAGTGGACAGTCCAGGTGATGATGCCCAGAGGGAACTCCCAACTCCCTGATGAGGATAAGATTGATGACCTCCTGAAGAAGTTGGGGGCCTCCTTGCGCCCCCCTGCCTCACTCCGTGACCAGAGGCGTTGTTGTTTCTGCCACCAGCTTGGAGATGGGATCACTGATGGCCCCGCCAGGCTGCTTAACCTGGATCTGGATGTGTGGGTCCACCTTAACTGTGCCCTGTGGTCCACTGAGGTGTATGAGACTCAGGCTGGTGCCCTCATCAATGTGGAGCTGGCACTGCGCCGTGGCCAATCAGTCCGCTGCGCCTACTGCCAGCAAACTGGTGCTACCAGTGGCTGCCACCGCCTGCGCTGTACCAATGTCTACCACTTCACCTGTGCTCTGCAAGCTCATTGCACCTTCTTCAAGGATAAGACTATGCTATGTCATGCCCACAGGCCCCGGGGTACAGCTGGACAGGCACTGGAGCATGAGCTGCGCTGCTTTGCTGTCTTCAGACGCGTCTATGTCCAGAGGGACGAAGTGCGTCAGATTGCTACTGCTGTGCAGCAGCCTGAGCTGGGCTACACGTTTCGTGTGGGCAGCCTGGTGTTGCATGCCATGGGCCAACTAACCCCACAGCAGATGGCAGCCTTCCATTCCCCCACAGCCATCTTCCCAGTTGGCTATGAGGCTTGCCGCATCTACTGGAGCATGCGCCATGGCAACAGGCGCTGTCGCTATGTCTGCTCTGTTGAGGAGAGGGAGGAGCAGCCAGAGTTTTCCATCCGGGTCATCGAACAGGGCTACCAGGACCTGGTACTGACTGACACCACTGCTAAAGGTATGTCCCCATTCATTCCTCTCACAGAAATATGATTCTTGATGTTCCCAGTCCTGTCAAGAGTTTGATATGGTTTGTAACCATCTTGAGTGATTGTCTTGCTGTGTCATTAGAAGTGTGGGATAAGGTTCTGGGTCCTGTCGCTGAGAGACGAACTGAATCAGGCACTCTTAAGCTCTTCCCTGTCTACCTGAAAGGAGTGGATCTGTTTGGGCTCACAGTCCCTGCAGTCACCAAAATCAGTGAATCGGTTTGTAGCTGTTTTCAGTGATTTTTATTCAGATTACAGAATGTACAATTTAAACAAATTAAAAAGTGATGTCCTATAGAGGCTGCAGAATCTCAACCTGTTTTACTCTATTCCAGCTCCCAGGAGTGGAGGCTTGTGAGAAATACTCATTCCGCTATGGACGCAACCCTCTAGTAGAGTTGCCCCTCATCTTCAACCCTGCTGGCAGTGCCCGCGCACAACCAAGAACAAACACTCCCTCCACTGCACTGGTGATAAGGTACCTTTGGGTGAAGTTGACACCAATTCATCCTTGTTGACATAGATTATCTCAAATCGTACTTATTTCAAGATATGGGCAGCAGGGTGGCCTAGTAGTTAGACAGTCCTTCAACCGGTAAGTGGTAAGTCTATGTCGGCAGGTGTCTGCCCTGCTGAAGTGTGGTTGAGCAGGTCACTGAATCCCTAACAGGCGGTATTCTGTAGCTGACCTTGTGCTCTGACCTCCCTAGGAGGGCAGGCAAAAAGAGAATTTTCCTGCAGGGATCAAGTTTATTATTAGTAGGTGGTTGGACACACTATGGCAGGGCCACCTGTTGTTTTTTGTACATGGTCCAGTCTTATGCCAAACGACGTATACTAAAAGATGGAGCCAATTCAGAATCTCAAACTTTTCACATTAGATTTATGTGGAGTCATTTACATATCATGCCAAAACCTAAGGCTCTTGAAAGGCTGAATTGATTTTGTTCATCTACATGAGCATCTGTTTTTCAAGAGCTTCTCTATCAATTCATCATTCAAGATGTTTGTTTTGTTGAAAAACAAGAGTTACGGCATAATATGTCCCAGGTGGGTGTGATTAGATTTCCACTAATATACAAAATCTTAGAACCAACTCTATTTTCATAAAGACCATCATTCAGGTTATCTGTGATCAAACTTTCAGAATTTTTGATTAAACTATATCGAAACAATATGGAACTGAGTGAGCAGAAAATGATGTTGCAGGCTGCCATTTTGCCAAAATACAGCCTCCTTCAAGCAGTTTCCCCGTAACAGTGGCCAAAGAATTTCTTGAACATTAAGACCACCAGAGACCCTTTAAAAACCACCAGCTTTTTGAGCTTTATGTAAGTCATTTATACCAAAATTGTAAAACCAGAGACGGTAAGGTGGTATTTATGCCTATGACTTCCATTAGTATACAAACAGTTTACCTTTTAAATGTCTTTCGCACAAGACTTGAAGCCTACCAGCTAGCCCTCTCTATCTAACTCTATACTACAAACTTCACAGCGGCTGCCAGCCACGTCATGGCTGCTTGATTCAATATTTATTATTATTATCATTGTTGTCGTCGTTACTATTATACAGTACCTGTCCCCCTCTCAATAAACAGGCCACAGCCGCAGACTGTATCTACAAGCAGTGCCAGGTCCAACCAGAATGTGGCCCAAGGAGAAGGTGGCGCCCCCCACAGCAAGCCTCCAGTAGTGCACCCCAGGTCCTCTCAGTACCGCTGGATGAAGAGTGAGTGGAGAGCCAATGTCTATCTGGCCCGCTCCCGCATCCAGGTGAGTTTTGAACTAGTAATTAGACGTATTTATTTAATTATGATGGAATAAGATTGATGATCTTGTTTCCTGTGGACAGAATGAATAACACAATGTGCAATCTATTCACAGGGCCTTGGCCTGTTTGCTGCTAGGGACATTGAAAAACAAACCATGGTGATTGAGTACAATGGAACCATCCTCCGCAATGAGGTTGCCATCAGGAAAGAGAAGCTCTATAGATCTCAGGTATACATTTTTCTTTTTTTTCTTTTTTTCAAACATCATGCAATTGATGTTAAATGAAAATTATGTAGTTGTTTTGTATTTGACTTGGAAAATTGTTTTCATCAAAAGTTCCAGCTAGTAATATTTCTTCACTCTTACAGAACCGAGGAATGTTCATGTTCCGCATCGACAGCGAACATGTTGTTGACGCCACTCGAACCGGAGGGCTAGCAAGGTAGTGTCGGATCGCATTAGTTATTTTCACATTTTTGTTTGACATTAGAGAATGTGAACTTGCTATAACATATTGTAAACCTGTAACCGTATACATTTGTAATACTGGCATTGTCTTTTTTCATTCTGTTAATATAGATATATCAACCACTCTTGTGCCCCAAACTGTGTTGCTGAGGTGGTAACATTCGAAAGGGGTTACAAAATCATCATCAGCTGCAATCGTAGAATTGAGAAAGGAGAGGAGGTGGGTTTATTTTCTTTGAATAGACAATTCATTGATTCAGTTGTTTTGATGTTTGTTTGCTTTGATGCTCACAAGTTTTTCTTGCCCTGGTTTCCAGCTGTGTTTTGACTACCAGTTTGACACTGTGGATGGTCAGCACAAGATTGCTTGCCACTGTGGAGCTCCTGAATGCAGGAAATGGATTAACTGAGCAAAATGACAAACACAAATGCATTCCTTGCTATAGTGTATGGATGCCCTGATCTCTGTACAGAGAAAATTGCTTCACACTAAAGTCATTTTATGAATGAGCAGAAGGCCTGAACCCTTAGAGAGATGAATGATGTTCTGTGTTGGATAGTCAAGAGCAAGAAAGAATGGGTGGAGGAAGGGAAATGCAAGGCAGTAGCAGGATGTGACTTGTGCCATATGTGAGAGGCTCTGTTTTATTAGATGTCCTCTGTCTGTCTATATGTATCTGTGTGTTTGTTTGGTGTACATAGGGCGCAAAATCCACCAGCGAACGAGAGAGCACTGTGCGGGGTGCAGCCTTATTGCTTACTAAGGGCAGGCCCTTTTGTTTCATACTGTTAATGTATACCGTATGATTAAATGTAGACATCACTGAATGAGGAATGTACAGCAATGAATACCGCGAAGGGAATATTAACTTGCACTAAAAGAAAAAAAACACACACACACAAACTTTTAAGATACTTGATTCCATGAGTCAGTTTTATCATAGGTTTCTGTCATGTGATTTGTGTGGAATTCGAGAGGTTTTGTATTTATTACTGAGTGAATGAATTTTATTCTCAAAATGATGAGATTGATGAGTTAAAGAAGGCTAGACTGCTATTGTTTTTGAAGATTGAAGAAGACATGCTGTTACTTTTGTATAAATGTACATAAAGAAAACTATAGGAATAACCGACCAAATACTACCTTAACCTTCTTGATGTTTGGGTGTTTTTAAATATTTTTCGTTCTGTTTGTTGTTGAAATTTATTTAAGATGGACGTTATGATTTCAGTTTGAGAGTATATATTATGATTATTCTGTACAGAATTTGTAATATAACCACAATAATTCACAAAGTATTTTTGTTGTATTAAAAGTAAGGTATTGTAGCGTAGTGTTTTGTGACTTACATGTACTTTGACCACTCGAAAAGAAATATTTTTGTTGACTAACGTGGTAACGAGTTATCAGTTACAGAATCAAAAGAACTCTTCAAATAGTAAGAGATCATCTGATCTGTTTGCTGTTAATCAGGTTTGATTTTAAAGAACTGTGAATTAGGTTTTAAACTACCCAAAACCAACTTTTAACTTTTTAACACGAATAGGCATAGGAACACCACCGTATTTCACCTATTTTTATTTGTTTGTTTTTACATTGTGGGAAAAAAGGTGCAAATGTCTAATGATATTGCAAGTTAGATGAAACTAGTGTGTTACAGAAAGAATCATGTGGGGAAACCTTTTTGGAACAGTAGGTGGTTCCACCTTTTTAACAGAGATGGCATTCTCCTTAATCAGAAATATTTCTTATGCTGACACTTCACAAGTCACATGCTTAGAAATGGAAGAGCTTTGCGTGCACAATTTCAAGTTGACTGTAAAATTTTGGAGACAGTCTTAGAACTTGTAATGTATATGGCATGTATTTTTTTAACTTTCCGAAGACTCAATTGTATATATTTTCTCAATGAATGGTTGTAACAAAATTGTTTCTTGGATATTTTTCTTCTCTTGTATGATATTACATCATCCTGCCAGTGTGTTTGTGCTACATTTTTCTTGGTCCTGTAAAGTAGTCTGAAATGTTTTTTTGAAAAATGCCTTTTGAAGTGTACAGAGTAATATGAGGTTTGGAGTTTGTGGAATTGAATTTAGAAACATTTACAAAAATAAACTATTTTACATCTTAATGTTCTGTGTATGCGTTGCCAATAATTTACATGTTTCAACTGTTCAGTATGGGAAATGAAGGCTTGTTGGCATCTTACATTTGCCCTATGTTAACAGGGAGTGGCAGAGCAGCCTAGTGGTTAAGGAGACTCAGGTTCAAGCCCAGTGTTGGCAAAAATCGGCCGGTTCTGTCTTTGAACAAGTCACTGAATCCCTCCCAGCTCTAGGGGCGCTGTTCTATAGCTGACCTCAATGACCTCACATCTCGGTGAAAACTAAAAATAATTTCTTTAAGGTGATCAATAAAGTATATATTTAATAAGTAAATTTACAGGTGGTAGCCAAACTGAGTATAAATTTACAATTTGGGGGTAGAGTTTTAGTGCGTGATTATAAAAGATCAGTCATTTAACATGCCCTCCTCGACTTTCCCTAGGTAGGCCACTTGCAGAACCAGGGGGCGGGGTCTGAAGGGGAGCGCAGTATTTGAAATGGAACGCACGTGCTCTTAAGCAGCCTGATATCAAAGATGAGTCGATTTCATAAATAGGTTCAAATTCTCTGAATCTTGTTTACTTACGCTTGTATATTTCTTGTTCTTGTGGGTCGTGTACAGGAAATCACGAACGATCACAGTGTATTCGGGGTAAGATGCGCTTCTGAAGTCTACATCGCCTTTGACTCACTCCAATACAGTTACGTTACAGTATACGGGAAAATATTCCGTGAAAGAAAACGCGTTTAAATACCCAACGTCCAAACAAACGTCCATAGCCCAGTCGTATTTCACCTCATCCCGTTTACTGATTCCCAGACAGCCTTCTGAGTGTGGTGGATAGTTAAAACCGCTTGTTTACATCGAGGCAGGGTTACAGTCCTTGCACTGGCAAAATCCGTTCACTCATGCTCCCGTCACTACCCAGTTAATTTCTTAGGAGAATTAAAGAGAGTCGTACTGACATCTGTTGGTGAAGCTGTGTACATCACGCATACCGCTGGTGGTGTGTCAAAATATGTATCCCCGGTATGTGTTGTTGTTTTGGCACAGTACACGGAAATTATCACGAGAGAAATGAGTTAAATAAATGACAATGAATCGATAGACTCTCGTGGTTTGGGATAATAAGAAACAACTTTGATCTCCGTTCATTAACAAGTTATTGTTGGGTTACTTTGGGAGGCTAATTTCATTCTTTGCAATCCCGTTAAACATTTTTTTAAAACGTTTGCCGTTTGAAAAGAAGAGCGATGATGAGAAAACAACGAACACAAACAAAATGATGTTGTGTTCTTCCCTGGCGTGAAATCGATGCGCAGATACGTCAGGGGAACACACTGTGACACAACCGTCCACCGTCGCTGTTGTTGAAATCACTTGGTAGGTGATGCGTACTCGCCACTGTCACTGCCAAGCCCACTTCCTGGTGGATGAGGCAGCTCTCTAGTTGTTGTAGAGGGTGCTGAAGTAGAGGTGGGTGTAGCTGGTGTGGATTTAACGCTCATGATACAGCAGTTGCACGTTTTGGCTGTTTTGAAAGATCAAGGAAAAATATGGGAAGTACGGTGATGGAGTCCAGTAAGGACAGCGCAAAGAAAACGCCTAAGAAAAGGAGAAGTCTGCGGATAAACATGCCAGTGAGTCGGTGAAGTAACGTTACTTGTCTTGTTACCATAATTGTTATAAAAACACAAACTCTGCTTGCAGTGGTTCACACGTGGTGTAGTTTTTGTGTAAACAGGCTCGCGGGAGATGTTTCGACTTTCGGACATAAGCCTTTTGTTTTTGTATCTGCTTCCATTACACGCACACGCGACGTAGCGCGAGGGATACGCGTGCATGACTGATGAACAGAAAGAAACATGATCCAAATGACAGCTGTCAGTCATTTATAATGATTGACAACTTAAGACCTACTTCAAAAAATACATTTCACATATATTTAATATGTTTAGAGATATGTTTAAAATTCTTCAAAAAATGTATTCGTCCATGTAAATGACAGTCTACATTTTGGACACTGGGAATATATTTTCTTCCACTGTGCAGTTGACAACATATCTGCAAAATATATTTAGAAATAATGCCATCTACATATAAATATTAGGCCATTTTGTACATACTATTTTGTACAACATATTCGTATGTATATGTGACTATATGGGATTTCTTTCATCCTGTGGTTTTGAAAAATCAAAATGCTCAATGAAAAATTCTAAAGCACTCTGCCTTGCACCTCATGTGCAGTACCAACTAATATAGTCAACTACAATGCTTCAACAACAGATTTAATCTAAATGTCTGAAGAAAAGCAAAGCAGAGTAAAATAAACATTTGGGAGGAAGCAACTGGCTCCAAACCACTGAGTCATGATTACTTAATTTAATTTCACTAGTAGGGCCTCCTTCACGATCCCCCACCCTCCCCCCATTTACTAATCTTGATGATTTGTGTCTGGGATTGGATATTTTTTGTTGACATCCATCAGATCCCGCTATGGCATGCTTTTCCAACTTGGTCTGCAATATCCATACAACCATACAAGAGATGTTGGTATAGGTTTGCATGGGCAGGCAATTATGTCTGCACAGTTTTGCTGCCTCTCTTCACCTGACAGCTACATGTTACCTTATTTCATCATCCATCTACTTGAGTGGAATGTCTGACCTGACCTTCGGTATGGGGAAGGAGCGTGTCAAGTGCTGCATTTCTTTGCACTGGCTTTAGTGGTGGTTAAACATGTTTCTCTTCTCGGGAGGCGAATGCTGAAAAACCCAAAGCAAGTTGTGTGAGAAATTCTCACTTTAGCTGAAAGACATGAATGGAGGAGCAACACTCCCTTTTTGTTTAAAAACTGTACGAAGCACTTGACTTCTTTTAGCATGCGATTGGCCAAGAACAAGGTATTCATCACATCCCTAGATGGCATGTTATGACAGGTAACATGCCATTTTGTTTTTCTGCAGTGTTTCCTGGAAGTTGAGGTATGATCTTTAGAAATAGTGTTTCTTTGACACCAAGATCTCTTGTTATGTGCAGGACTTCAGTGCATTTACTTCCTCACAAGTTGATTCTGGCGCCAGTGGCTCAACTAAAGGTGACACTCTGAAGGTAAAGTATTTTTATTTTAACAATGTTATATTAATATTTTTTTCAAGTGTTTCCCAAGTTTGATTTCACAGGCACACGGTTTCTTATTTTGTGTGTTTGACACTGTTTAGTTTTAGCACATTTTGATGTGGATTTCAGTAAACACAAATATATGTTGTCAACCCTCACTGGCTTACAGTAACACTCCGCCCAGTGTGTCCAGGCATGGTGGGATCATATACAGGAAATTGATTCCTCTAAAACAGAGTATCACCTTCCTACTGTCTGCTCTAATTGAGCTCAGTAGCAATAATCCTACCATGAATTATTAGCTCATGTTGTCCAGAATAAATATTATTTCAAAGCTTCAAAGGTTTTCTTTTTTTCTTAATGACGTAGGTTCACTATTAATAAGACACTTGCATTGTCATGTGATCTATAGCTGGTTCACTTGCCTAAACACGTTCTTGCACAATGTGAGCAAGAGAGAGATATTGGCAAACAGAGGGTGTGGGTGTGTGCTCCCGCTCCCTCAGATTTGTCACAGGATTGGCTCAAAAGAAATGTGCGTATGGAGTATGGTCGGCCTTGAGCAAATACTGTCCCAACCATTCGCTAAGGAGACCAGACAAAAACATCTGTCCTTTTTTGGCTTGTTACGAGTCTAGAGATAAAGCCTTAAGTATCCTTTTGGTATTTTTGTTTTCCTGTAGAGCAGTAATGGTTCTCTTTGCACTCCATAACATTAGCAGCTTATCTGTTTTGTCCAGAGTGGTTATTATACAGGCCTTTATCCTCAAATTATGTTACCAAAACACTCCCACTACATTTGTGTTTCTGTGAATACAACGTCTGTACCCTGGAGATCCCTGTGTATTAGAATCCTTGACTGCCAAAGCATTCATATGGTTAAAAGATTTGCTGTGGGCACTTACGCAGTAGTCAGTCGTCAGTAGTGGGAGGAGACTCTGTCTCTAGCTAGGTTGTCTGCCCTCGCAGTGTTTTGTTTTGGAAGCTTTACTGAGAAAGAGGGGGATTTCTCAGTATGTTTACATGATGTTGACCCTGTGAGGATAGACCAGTAAACGTGGCTCTAGTCAGAATTAAAAATATCGTGCTACTATTCTTAAACTAAGATAAGTGCCAGTTTTCTGATATTGAGCTCAATGGTCTATCCAGGGTGAGACCACCTGGCTTGGTGCATTTATATCATACAGCAGGCGTGATGCAAGTCCTTGGAACTGTTGTTTATAGAGAAATAGAGAAATGGTAGACAAATCTTTCTGGGAAAACT
This sequence comes from Gephyroberyx darwinii, assembly GCA_900660455.1. NCBI lineage: Eukaryota > Metazoa > Chordata > Actinopteri > Trachichthyiformes > Trachichthyidae > Gephyroberyx > Gephyroberyx darwinii. The sequence goes on from CABFOQ010053750.1 coordinate 17,169, forward strand.
CTCAAAGAACTTTCCAATTTCAAAATGACAGTAAATATTACAGTTTTTATACTTTTTTCAATTAAATGTGCAGCCCTACTTTGTGATGTCTAGTCCCATTAACCACTAGATCCTGAACACAATGTGATACTGCACTGCTGTTGTTTGCATGTATGGCCATTTGATTTGGATCTTGTGTTGTACAGTATATTTCACAGCTTAGCTCTTTAACCTCTCACTGTCTCATATGACACTATAGGAACACATTGTACACAAAAACATGCATGTACAGAAGTGCAGGAAAATAAAACTGTCTCTTTCTTCTCTCAGGGAGAGCGTCACGTCCGCTCAGCCAGCCCTACCCAAGGAGTGTTCATGAGGGGCCCTGCCAGTGCCAGCCTGCCCTCGTGTCCCATGTCTGCCCCAGTGCAATCTAGGACCAGCTCAGGTTCACCCAAAACCATCTTCCCCTATCCCTCCTATCAGAATTCCCCACCGAAGTCCCCCCGCCGTCTGAGCTTCAGTGGTATCTTTCGCTCGTCCTCCACCTCGGCGCCTGCAAGCATCAGACTCTTCTCTAGAACCAGGAAAGGTAAGTCCTGACTATGCAAGGGAAGAGCTAACATGACACCGGCCGCCCACTCATGATGCCATAGATTCAATAGAATGAGCATACAGTATTTCTAGCTCTATGAATATGAACACTCAATATGTTGATAATGGAAATTGGAAGAGTTACTAATGTAAAGTCAAGGAGTGGAAGGGGTTTTTATCAATGAAAAGAAAGAAATTTATAGAAAATAAAGAAAACTGAATGCATTGTGTAGCTGCATAGACTAGCCACAGTCAGTCGTCAACATTTCTCTGTCTCTGTTGTTTGATGATAGAAAAAAAAATCTCTAGGATAAAAGTCTGCCATAACAATTTGTTGTGGCGATCAGAAAGACCAGAGACATGCTCATTTTGGAGAGGAACTTCATAACATTTGCTGGGTTTCTTTGGATTAGTGTGGCAGAACATGATCAACCAGTTTAATGTTATTTTGTGGAGGAGCAAAAGGAAACACAAATCTAAAGGAAGTAAGACACAATAGATGAAGTGGTGATATAAAGAAGTATCTCAGAGGTTATTTTGGTTTCCTGCTACGTGTACAAGCTAAAGGTACACAAGTCTGTTTGGTTGAGTCCAGATACTTGGCAGCTTGTGACAGAACTGACATAAAACATGCCCTGTAGCATTTTCTCAGTAATGTGTAACTTGGATTGCATTATTGGTGATAAGGAAGTAAAAACCCTGCTTTGCTTATGCAAAAAATAGTCTCCTGCTCTGTTTTGTGATTCCCTACTCCCAACACAGTCATCAGTATTGTCAGAGAGATGAGCTATCACTGGAGTGTGGACAGAATTTCCTACTTAATCACTCACCCTCTTATTAATGTCAGCAACGTCCTCAAGGAAAAAGGAAAAGTGACATTTTCAAAAACAAAGAGGAGTTTCTTTAGCTCATGTTTTCTGGCTTGGAGTAGTGCACTGCAAAGCCAGTTTGTCAGATAGAGTTACTGGGTTGGCATCTCAGAGACAGGAGTCCTGCCACAACAGTCTCCACAATGCCATAAATGAGGAAATGAAACAGACATTATCATCTAATGAAGAGGTATTTTTTTGAGAACAAGGCCTTACATCCTGAAGAACAGAACTAGCAGGAAGGATTTCAGCTCTAATGTTGCCGTGTGTTTCGGTGTCTGACTATTATGTAACATAAACCAGCCTGTTTTGCATGGAAAAACTCCTGCTGCAAGCAGGATCAAACAGCAAAAAGATGAGTCATATTTCTTGGCTTACACACACTCATTCTTCTCTGTTTCCTCAAAGAGGGTCAGTTTGGCAGTGGCTGGTGGAATAGCTCTGCTAGGGCCAGACCTCAAAAGTCAGCATGCTCAATTTCCTCAGGAGATTGTTAGTGGTAGTAACCAAGCTAAAACACACCAAAACACATTGACTGCTATGGCCTTCTTTGGTCTGAGACGTAACTGGAAACCTCTTTGTTTGTTTGCAGACTAATTGTTTGGTATGAAATGATGGATGGCCAATGGTAATTGGACCTGAGGATTTCTTTATATATCATGGTGTGACTGAGTAGGTACACTAACTCTTCTTTTTCTGTATTAACGCCTTGTTGAAGTTCAGTTGTTTTTGTAGGCACCCACCTTCACCACAAGGGTGTGCTGAAGGCCTGGTCTTCTCTAGCACTCTGGTGTTGATTATAGTACAGGTGTCAAAAAAAACACGCCATACCGTTACACCTTATACCATCCAAAAACATATTTTTCTGTTACTGAACAGCTGTATGTGATGTTCATATCATTCATATGTTATTCATCACTCACAGTGTCAGTGTTTGTCTGGATATATGATCAGAATGTCTTCTCACTCCCGGCTGATCTAAATATATGTTTTCCCAACCCCTGGACATTGTCAGTCTCTCACTGCTAGAGACAACTGTAGCGCTTTCATAGCCTTATCTGGAAGTGACCAGACTCTAAGGGGCTCCTCACAGAGTCTCTCTCTCTCTCTCTCTCTCTCTCTCTCTCTCTTTCTCTCTCTCTCCCTTTTCTCTGTTTTGATTTCCCTAATTGTAATCCTTACAAGGGAAGAATAATTTGCTGAGAGTGAGCTGTACAAAATACAACTACATGTGTGTTTTTGTTTCACTGGAAACCTCAGCTGTTGCATGTTCAACAATACAGATTCAAGGATTTAATGAGGGAGGAAAAAGATACCGCAGTTATTATTACAGGGTTTTTGAGGTGACTGATCTCATCACAGATATCTCACCCCTCACTTTCATACTGGCCATTGGCTGGGCTGAGTAGAGCGGTTGTATAACATGTTAATTGAGATCTGCACTAGAGAGGCAGTAGATGGTGTGAACTGCAAACGCAGAGTAGGCCATCTGTTCAGGGAAGGGAAGGGGTAGTGGTATTGAATGGAGGCTTTCTGATCAGCTGACCGAACATGGGATGCCCCACTGCTGTCAGCTGATGGGGTCTGGCCTCAGTAATCTTAAAGGTCAGGCCCCCAAAGCTACAGTCAACCAACTGTGCAAATGTCAATGCAAGAGGCCTCGTAGCTGAAAGCCACAACCTTTCTGTCCATATTTGTAGTCCACCAGACTGTTCCACTACCAGCTCAGAGGGATTTGGGGTTGAGGAGGTTTGATCTCCGGAAACATTGAGATTGCGTGACCCTGAATGTATGTTACATTGTGTGAGACAGAGTGAGACAGATGTGCCTGTCTGTGGGAAGAGTGGGGGAGCAGTAAAATGGGGTGGGGGGGGGTGTAGAGGCTGAGCCAATCATTGGTGTCTCCTTCACAGACTGGCCTCCTTTTACAGGCTGCTGACACGCATGCTATATTAAAGAGACGCCACCCACAGCTGCACCTGACAATTTACAGCACTGACACCACTGCTGCGAGAGCAACACTCTTAGAGGGGGGAAAAGGCGCTCTGTACCGGTTGTTGGCATCACATCTGAGAGGGACCTTTCTCAAAGACTGTGTGGATTTTCCAGCTTTCATGCTGCCCATGTGTTTTCTGTCACATGTTTGAGCAGCCTCAGACACCATACGCTGCTTTCTGCTGGCTCGGAGCTTCTTCGGTCTGGACGACTTTGTCAGGATAAGTAAAACCTAGCTTATATTTTTACCGTTGTGATTATTTTCTGTTCCTAACTAGGATTTCTTGCTTCAAGAAAGACCGTGTCTGAATGAACAGCAATGCACAACTTCATGGAATAGAGACAATTATTGTTTTTCCCCAAGAGAAAAGAAGCGGACCAGTTTCATCATCTGCAGGAAAAAAGGACCATCTCTATCCAAAAAGACAAACCAAAAAGACTAATCCCAATCTACATCCGTGAGCTCACATTGGTTAGGATATACCTTTCAGCTTAGCTTCTGCAGTTTCCGTACTTACCTTGATATTTAATCGTCGAACAAATGGAGTAACTCTCACGTCTGACTCTTTGGGGCCATCGCTGTGTGCCTGTTGCGACTCAGATGGTCATGGTCAAATTTGCTTTCGAACCCACAACCCACTGCGTTCCATGAAGAGGTTTGGCAGCCTGAGGAGGAGCAAGAAGCGCAAGGAGCAAGATGGGCTAGGGGGGAGACAACAGTCCGAGCTTGGTAATGTCCTCTGCTCTTCACCTGTACTTTATTGTTCATTATTTACAAATTGTCCCGTAGCTACTGCACCAGGTCCATGAGACTACCCCCAGCCACACATTGTCCTTTGATTCAGAGCCCTTGTGTTTCCAGTCATAGGACAACTATAATATCTATTATGTACTTCTAGTCAAGGCATTTACAGGCTAACTACTAAGACTACACTTTCTGGTGACATCCACATTTGATAAAATGCATGTGAATTATATAGAGGCATCAGGCTGACTGATCACAGATAATTAATAGATCCAGAATGATTGATTCTAACCTGTAATGTTGTACAAATATTTTTTTAGATGAGGTTTGTGTGTAGAAACAGCATACATTTTGACAACAAAAAGATTATTCCCACCACAAGATAATCTATATCTTGTGAAAATGGAGCCTCTATTTAGTAACTGGTATAAATCTGTTCTAAGCCTATATTTGTCGGTGCTGAGTGGTGTTGCGTGTGGCCTCTATAGTTCAGATGCTGGCCTTGGTTAGTCTCTAGTTTCACAAATCTATGCAATGCATCCACGTACAGAAGGACACAAAGTGGCCAAACCAAATGTGACCAAAGGTGGTCGCTATTTTGCTAAATTCATACAAGCAGATGCATAATAATTACTCCACATACAGCTTGGTGCTATATGTATTTTACTTTATTAATATGGTGCTATGAGTAAAAGCTGAAGTGTGAGAGGATATTGTCTTGTTACATACTGCAGTCTTGAGCAGAAATTTTTTTTTTCTAAATTGGTTATGGATACTCCTATAATGAAGTAACTCCATTGTGATGAAGCAAATGCTTATGTGAAGTAATATATAGCCACCCGGCCTGATATAGTGTTAATCCAATGTCGTTATTTTTGTCCCACATCACTTCCACCTCAGTCCCTTTGGAATAGCTGCTCTATTTTGACAACGTAAAACTTTATTAAAATGGACAGAAGGTATTTGAGCTTAAACAGGGTTGCTCAGAACACTCTACATTGAAGTTTCCTTTCTCAATACTCCAGCAGTTTTCCATGACAGGAGACCATGAAAAGTGACAGAAATGAGAGAGATGAATACAAAAGAAAAGCACAAGCCACCACTGAAACATATGCAGTTACTGTACGGTGTTATGTTAGTCTGTGTGGCCTTCGAGTGGCAGTTTATCATGAACTTCACAGTTCCTGATTTAGAGCCGGTCTGACCTCAGTTGAGTAGATGAGGGGACTCGGGTCCTGTCGTGATGATGTAAGCCCATATGTGGTTGCAGTGTCCGATGATGGAGAGTCATCATATAGGCATGGTACAATATACGATGAGGTGACACCTCAGCTTAGCCATAAGTCCTATGATCCTGAGCCCCACCTCCATGATGTTAGCAATAATATTAGCACTTTGACTCACAGTAGCACATAGATCCTCTTTTATAATGTTTACTGTACCCTTTGGTAAACTGACGTCTGCATGAGAAATTTCAGTTGTGGTCAATTAGAGAAAGCTTGTTTGCATCCCAGAAATACTTTGTATGTTGGTTTAAATTGCTCTTATAAATGTTTTGCTCTGATGCAATTTGCACACTGACACGAGGCAGTGAATCCTCTTATTACTGGAGTTGCTGGCAAGTCACCTCCTTTTAACAGGAGGGCAGTATTATAGTCTACCTAGCAAATTGTTTTGAAGCCATGGTTGCTAATTGGGGTCACTATACACCGATCAGCCACAACATTAAAACCACTGACAGGTGAAGTGAATAACATTGATTATCTTGTTACAATGGCACCTGTCAAGGGGTGGGATATATTGGGAAGCAAGTGAACAGTCAGTTCTTGAAGTTGATGTGTTGGAAGCAGGAAAAATGGGCAAGCGTAAGGATCTGAGCGACTCTGACAAGGGCCAAATTGTGATGGCTAGACAACTGGGTCAGAGCATCTCCAAAACGGCAGGTCTTGTGGGGTGTTCCCGGTATGCAGTGGTTAGTACCTACCAAAAGTGGTCCAAGGAAGGACAACCGGTGAACCGGCGACTACAATGGGCACGTGAGCGTCAGAACTGGACCATAGAAGAAGGTGGCCTGGTCTGATGAATCATGTTTTCTTTTACTTTTATAATCATGTGGACGGCCAGGTGAGTGTACGTCATTTACCTGGGGAAGAGATGGCACCAGGATGCACTATGGGAAGAAGGCAAGCCGGCGGAGGCAGTGTGATGCTCTGGGCAATGTTCTGCTGGGAAACCTTGGGTCTTGGCATTCATGTGGATGTTACTTTGACACGTACTACCTACCTAAACATTGTTGCAGACCAAGTACACCCCTTCATGGTAACGGTATTCCCTGATGGCAGTGGCCTCTTTCAGCAGGATCATGCACCCTGCCACACTGCAAAAATTGTTCAAGAATGGTTTGAGGAACATGACAAAGAGTTCAAGGTGTTGACTCGGCCTCCAAATTCCCCAGATCTCAATCCCATCGAGCATCTGTGGGATGTGCTGCAAAAACAAGTCCGATCCACGGAAGCCCCACCTCGCAACTTACAGGACTTAAAGGATCTGCTGCTAACGTCTTGGTGCCAGATACCACAGGACACCTTCAGAGGTCTTGTGGAGTCCATGCCTCGACGGGTCAGAGCTGTTTTGGTGGCACGAGTGGGACCTACACAATATTAGGCAGGTGGTTTTAATGTTATGGCTGATCGGTGTATGTCATGTTGTTTCATAGCTACAAAACACGCCTACAAACATACACGCAAACCAGTACCCTACATATGCAAACACAGCCATTCACACTTGTGATTCATCATATTACACGGCTGGCCCTGGCATGGCTGTTGCACAGTGCCCCTTGCCAGGAGCACGTTGCTATAGTCATCCTGGTCCCTGAGACTCCTACGAGGGGTTTGAGATGAACTCTGCAGTGCATTACAGCAGAGAGCGACACAACTCACAATTCATCGTTGGTTTTATCCCCAAGCTGCATAGACTGAGAAGCATTCATTGCATCACTGCATCTTCTCAATTGTTCTCTGATTGCTTTGCTTTATAATATTGCAGATGGTACTGAGTGATGATTCTGAGTTTGCTACTGATTTCTATATGCACATAGTGATGACCATTAATACATCAAGCTAATTAGACTAGATATTATGGCAAGGCATCCATTTCCTGGTTCCCCAGTGGTGTCTAGTCTGCCCCCTACTAGCCAGGCTGAGGAGGGGGCTCCCAGCCCCTCTGTTATCTCCTCCTGTGGAATGTGCCACAGCAGCGTGGCTAAAATAAGAAGGCAACACAGCGGAAAGGAGGCAGGCCAAAGAGGGCTGGTACAAGCCAGCTAAATGTCAAGAGATAGTGGAGATTGTACTTGTGCGGTGCAAGGCCTCATTTATGAAAATGTTCTTAACTTGATGATAAACTTGACTTAATCCAAGACTCCATTGTAACGCTCATTTCAAAGAATATGCTTAAATAACAGAAAAGAAGCAATAAAGGTGATAGTGTGAAGATTCAGTATCTGTAGTTTGTCTAGTTTTTAAGTAAAATCACAGTAAACTGCAATTTTTTTACAACAAGATCAAGTTAGGCCCAGTAGATTAAAGTCCACCTCACAGAAGGATCAAGTGAGTCCCACTTTGGCACAGCCAGTGAATTTTGTTCCAGCTGGCATGTTTTGAGCCACCTACAGTATGCAGTACTGTGTAAATCCTGAGTCTTTATATGTTCCCCTATAAATACTTAAGAATGATCTCAGTGTGTTCAAGCTTGTTTGACAGTATATGCGTGACCAAGCAAGTGTGATAAATTCCTGAAAAGAATCAATTTATTTTTGTAAGTCTGTGAATTCCTGTGTGATATTTGGCTTTGCTTAACGAGTTCACTCCTCAGTCTGAGAACACAGTCACACTGTAGCCACCAGGGTCGGATATGCCGTAAGTCTCACGGGAGATGCCTTAAAATGCTAACCATTTTGTACATACATATCACCCTTGGCACTCATAGTCTGTCCTTAGCAATATGTCACGGGGCGGAGCCGGGGCAGCGTGAGTGTCGCGTGTCACCCTGCATAAGACTGTGACGCCTGATGCTTAGGAGCATGTGAGGTCTGTCATGTGACTGACGCCCTCAATCTGACACTGCCAGAAGAGGAGCCTGCTTCACAAACAGCTGACCGCTAAACTGGAGCTCGTCGGTTTAATGACGTTAACGTTGCCATTCATGTTCTTAGTTGTAATAGCATGGGCCTAGTTACAGATGGAGCCATAGAAAGAAGGAATAAAACACAACCAGCGTCATTCACCGTATTGCACTTTCCAATAAGTCATTATTGATCGCTTTCCAGCATGCTCATTTCATTTAGTTGCGTTCTAGATGGTTATGGAGTGATTTTAAACTAGTAAAGTTAATACAAAAAGTGATGCGGCAGTCAAAAGCTGTCTGTCCACCACAGTGTGACCATATGATCTGCACCAAGTGACCTACTTCCCCTCAAAGTAGTGACAAGAGGCAGGTTATGGTTGCAGGATTTTCTCCATTTCAGTGACCTTTTGAGAAGTTAAGCATTTCCTGTTCTTCTGCACCATCCCGGTCAGTCAACACCTGGGCTGTGGTCGTATCTCTGCTATCTATGTTTCTCAGTACTCAGCACTCCTGCAGTTCCCTGCTGGATCAGATATGCATTCCTTCTCTGTTTCAGTAGCACGCAACAGCCATTGCAGCAGTCGTCATGATAGTAGCACCTGAGTCTAGCCAACCTCTGTCAATCCATACGGCATGTCAATGTTACATTTAGAAACAAGAGATAACGTTTGCTATCTATCCTTGACCTTCCTCTCTCCACAGCCTCTGGACTCTCCTCTCCACCCACCACCCCAACCCAGGCGCCCAGCCAACCTCTGTTCCCCCAGGAGGCCCAACAGATCCCCCCCGGCCCCGAACGCCTGGATTCTTGCGCCCGATTCCGATCCCGCTCACTCTCCTCCCCCCCGGACACAGGACAGCGCCTCAGCCTTCCCTCTGCTAAACCCCCCATCCCTTCTTCAAGCCCTGTGCCAGCCAACACTACCTCACAACAAGTATGTCATGCTGCAAAAAGAAGTTATCCACTTTAAGAAGTCATTCGATCTGGTATTGGGTCTTAAAATCTTATTTTTCTTTAAACAAGTGAAAAAATCTCAAATGGTCAGATAATTGGTATCCAATGCAAAACTACTTAATTCAGATTATTATTTTTAATTTTTTTTAAATCAACTGTCTTCTTCGATGCTAGTGGAGTGCCTTTTCTGCCTTGCTTCAAGATACTGACACTTGCTTCCAGCTAATTCCAGTGCAGATTTGCAGTGTAGATGCTGTATCTTTTAAACTACTAATGCATAATGAAAATACTGGTACTATGAATCATGGGACATGTAGTTGCTAACTAAATTTCCACTGTGGCCACGTAATAGTGGCCTAATATGGCTTTTGTATAGAATAGAGGAACTGATGTAGGCTTTTGCTTTTGCGGCAAAAGGATTTGTCTCACAATTCACCACACATCACTAACGTTCTCGGGTCAGTATGTGATACCAGCATGTGTTATTGTCAGTGAGGAACTGTTTCATGATGTACTTTATCATCCTGATGAATGATTGTCTCATGTTCTGTCTCAGCTTGTCTACTTTGAGGAATTGTGGAGTCTACCCAGAGAGGGTATATTTCAGCACCAACCTTGTATATTGTTAATACTAACACCCAAGGCCTCATGATTGTGGTTGTGTATGATTCATGAGTCGATGCCCTTGTGCCGCTCTCGCTCTCTCTATCTCTCTGTCTCGCTCTCTCTATCTCTCTGTCTCGCTCTCTGTCTGTGTTGCTCTCTCTCCCTCGCTCTCTGTCTCATGCTCCATTTCTCGGCCACTTTCTCTGTCCTCTTCTTCTGTCCTCCTCTTTTTCCTCTGACCATCATAATCAAAAGGGCTCACAAAATAATCTTCAGATGTATTAGTTTTGTTTTTGCCAAATCCAACCTGAAAACTGATTAATTCAATGGTGATACTTTCTACAATTTATGTGTGTCTGCTCAATTGGCGTTTGCTGTGGTACCAAAGCAGGATGCATGCCCACTGGGATGCAGCGGGGCTAGATTTATGAAAGTGCAGAGGTAGTTTTGGCTAGATAAGTGCTGTGTCACCATTATAGGGTAACTCTGGGGACTGTTTGGCATCCCAGAGGAAACATATCAGGGCTTGTCCACTTGCAAATTGGAGGTATGACACAGCATATTTTGTTTTGGAAATTTTGTGGATGCCATGAAGCAGATGTAAATAACAATTTGCATGCTGCTACTACTTCGGAGGTCCAAAGAGTTATTGTTGTAGAACTTTGTTTTTTAGTTTATCATATATTGGCATATTGCATATGTTGTTTTCCAGTTTGTATGACGAAATTAACATTGAGGGTGTGACAAGGCATCCTTAGCTTGATGCTGCTAGGCAACATAAGGGATTTCCTAATATGGTGAAACACCCTGGTTGTTCTGCATGGAGGGGCGTGTCCACACAGCCTGACGGTGCCTGCATTCCCCTCTCAGACAGACTGAGTGTGACTACGGTGAGCTATTCCCGAGTTGCTAGTTAGATACATGCATTATAACTGAATTTGGCTGCCTTCTGGTATTTCCTGAAGTGGGTTTATTTTGCTATAAGGAGTTGCGCACGCCTCTGTAGTAGTGGTTACTTTGACCAGTCCGTAGGCATTGGTCCCCCTTTACCGCAGCAAATGGATTAGGACTGTTCCACTTTCAGTTTTAAGGGGTGTGCGTAGTCTAATAATAACGTGCCAATAAAGTTGCAGCCAGACAGCTTCAGCGCAAGGTATTTGCCATGCATTTGCGTTGCATGCAGCGGACCTAGAAGGGGACCGTTTACACGAATCAGCCAATGCCTGCGGTGCTAGACGTTGTTTCATTCTCCGGGGTTCTGCGCACAACACGCTGTCTGACTCTACATTATTGGGGCCACTGGGGAAAGTCGCTTCACCCTGCTCACTTACAATTTACAGCAAAGTTTGGGTCGTGCGCGCCAGTGTCGTGAGGATTAGCTGCGCTCTTCACTGCAAACTTCTGCCTCTGTCTTCCAGGTCTACGGTTTATTCGAAGGCATGCTGGAGAAACTTGAACTAGATGATGATGGTAAGTGTCCCACTGCTGTGTTTCCCAACCCAGTGCTCTATTTTTACTCCCTTCCAACGTGAATAGTCCACGCTTTGTAATGTAAAAATGACTCCATAGTGTCAGGATACCATACGTGTGCCAGGTATTCCGTGGGGACTAAAGGTATCGGGCTTCCTGGGTATATTTTTAGACGTGCATTACTATGCGCCGTATGCAGCGCACGTCCAGTGAGATCGGGCGATTCATCCTGCGCTGTACAGGCGTTATGTCAGGAATTGAGGGATTCCCTCTACAGGGTGGTTACTCCATCGGTTCATTATCATTACACAGTTTTGTAATTCTGAGCGAATTTTATACGTTGATAAATGATGACAGATGTCAATGCTGCATTTAACAGAGAAATGCAACAGGCCATCTATCTAATGTGCATCACAGTAATTAAAGCTTTTTAACATCTTGCCTTATGAACATGATTTGACATGACCGTTGATTTGTATATATATGATAGGCAGGGTTTCTACCGTCAGGGAATTTTAAAAAAAATGTTGAAAATCTCCTTTTTGTCAAGCTTGGCTGCTTGTTGATCCACTTCTCTATGAGGAAAACCCAAATCAGAAATGTCCTGATAGTATTGCTCCTAACTGATAGCCAGAAATAAGACCTGGGACATTCAGATCAGATATTGAATGTAAAAAAAATGTGTCATGCTTTAGAAATGTCATGGAATTTGATATTTGATTGAAAAAGTTGTAGGACCCCTGGATAGGCGTTGCTATATTTTCCCCTCCTGTAGAATTAATATTGTGTATGATTACACCTGAAAACATCAAACCCTTTGGTTTGTTGATGTCAGCAGTCCTAATTCAAGCACCTTCTGTGGATTGTTGTCCACATGCACTGTTTTCTCCTTCTGGTTGTTGTTTTCAAAGGTTAATTGCCAATCAGATGGAGCAGTAAGTGGTCCTAAGTGGTCCAGACCAGTAATGGTTATATAGGCTGCTGGAGCAGAGCCGAGTATCTGCTGTTCCTGAGCTGTCCTTGTTAGTTGCCTGTGAGATCTCGCCTTCCTTTTAACTGTATTTTCCTGCTGTTCCTTGTAGCTGCTGAACCAGAGAGTGATATTTACATGCGCTTTATGAAATCCCACAAGTGCTACGACATTGTCCCCACCAGCTCCAAGCTGGTTGTGTTCGACACGGCACTCCAAGTAAGCACTGATTCTCTCCATGCCTCTGTACTCTCATGTATCTGTGATGACACACACACAAACGCACATGCACACAACTATTACTTACAGTGGTCTGTTGCTGAAGCATTTGTGTCACAAGGCAACATTTTGCCTGTTGAAGAACATGCCTATGATTTTGAAGTGTCACCTTGGATTGAGAGCTAAAAAAAAAAAGAGAACTGCAAGTTAATGTTCCATAAGGAAAGAGGAAACATTTAGCCTGGGAGCAGTTTCTATGAGATTGTTGTGAAATTGTCATAAAGCTGTTAAACAGTAATCTTGGGGAAGTCTAAGCTCTTTGATGTGTAGAAGTTCAACCACTGAATCCACTGAAGCCAAGGTTTAAGCACCCTCATCGGAATGACATGGAAGTGCCAAAACCAGAACAATTCCATTGGGAATTTAGATTTTACTTTAACACGGCACACTCTGTTCACCATTTTGCGTCATGTTTTTGCCAGAAGAGAATGTGGATCAAAATTCAACAAATAATTAGTTGATTTCACTTGCAAACTATTCTTGTTTGAAGAAAATATTGATGCATATTGTTTTAAAGGGAAGTGTAAGGTGTTTTTCTTCTTCAATGCCAAATGTTCCTTGACAGGTTAAGAAAGCATTCTTTGCCTTGGTAGCCAACGGAGTGCGTGCAGCTCCACTATGGGACACAGAGAAGCAGAGCTTTGTGGGTAAGCACCCTGAAACTCATTCAGGAAAATGGCACAACAGCCTTCTCAATGTCTGCACGCCTTAATGAAAAACTACAATCATCATCATACCTGTGGTGTATAGAATTGCAACTGATAATTGTCAGTATGGGTATCCTCTGACAGAAGCTTGAATGTGTTGAGAAATCGGTAGGAGTAGTCATGGCTAGTGGAGCATGATGCTGTATTGAGCAGAAGTCATTTAGGGCTGTCACACACCATTAGGCACAGCAGTGACCACCGTATTGACTACTGTTTTGATAGGTTAAATATATGTTGTATAGCAAAAACAATTATTATTGACTTTATGAAAATCTGTCAATCAGATGCAGTGTCAATTTCCGTAGTCTGGGTTTGCAGAGCACAAAAGTGGCAATAATCAATAAGCAATAAGCAATAATGTGTAGGCAGGATGAAGCTAGTGAGCCTGTGATGAATTATGAATGCTCAGTCAGCGTGAGGGTGAATCTGTATTTAGTCACAAGGGGACACAATGATGGGTTGTATTGAACCAAGCTCTTAAATGTGTGAGCGCTGTCTCATCTATCCAATGCACAACAATTTCAGGTATGGTGTTGTACGTTGTTTATGGACTTCAGAGAACCCGATATGGGGTTAAGTGCTATGCTATTTAATATATGTCAATGCTTGTTCTCATCACAGGCATGCTGACAATCACAGATTTCATCATCATACTACACAGATACTACAAGTCACCAATGGTAGGTCTACCTGAGACAAAGTGTTGGCATGAGATTTTTGTCCCGTGGAGGATTTCTGTGTTTTCTCCTAAACTGATTGGTATCTCCTTTTTGTATTTTAGGTGCAAATATATGAATTAGAGGAACATAAGCTGGAGACGTGGAGAGGTTTGCGTCCTGTTTATTTTGCTGTTTTTATAGCATGCATTAGGAAATATTCTCTCAGTTTTAATGGCATGTCATTGATGAACAGTAGATAATGCATTATAATCATTATTCTTTGCTACACAGAGGTTTACCTTCAAGCAACATTCAAGCCTCTCGTGAACATATCACCTGATGCAAGGTACATTGTTTTACCATTAATAATGAATGAGCCTTGGTGGTTTGATAGGTACAATACAGTTGAGTGTGTGTGAGTACATTTTGTTGTGCCTTCTGTAACTGGTCATCATTTTAACTACGTTGTTTGCAGCCTATTTGATGCAGTGTACACCCTCATCAAAAACAAAATTCACCGGCTGCCTGTCATCGACCCTGTTACAGGGAATGCACTTTACATTCTCACACACAAGAGGATCCTCAAGTTCCTCCAGCTCTTTGTGAGTCCAAGACTACGACTGTTGGTGAATGAGTGTTGAGGCTGCTTATCATTTGGTGCTATGATAGATTATTATGGCATGTATTCTGCCCTGGAACTTGAAAGTACATATCTTTTGCCCTGTTTTCACTGCCCCCTAGTGCTCAAAATGAATAGAATGTCAGTCTTGCTTGACCCTCAAACGCTTTAACACTATTATAAAAACAGCTATCGGCGATGTACCTTGCATTCCTGGGTCGATTTTGTTGTTTGGTGGTGCAATGTTCTTATTCCTGTGGATACTTGGCCAAACATAGACGACGTGACGTCACGTTGAGATATTACCAGCACAACTACAATGGAGTTTGATAGAAAAATGTCACGTTATGTAATGTTAACTATCTAATACGTTAATAGTAAGCGTCAGTTTTGATGTCAGTCCCTCAGAATCAAACAATTTTACACTGATGTTCAACAATCATACAGGGAGAAGACAGTAGCTTCAATAGGCCATAATGCAATGCAGTGACAAAAGAAATTGCATGTTACATAAGGGGCGTAACTCACTTTTTCTTCTGCTGACAGTTGGCTTGATGTCAGATATTTGGTGGATTGTCGTTTTTCCACCTTCAATTACAGGAAATTAAAGGAAACGAGGAAAAGCACATTGAGGAATATATTTAATTACTGGAGGAGGAAGAACAATTTACAACCTCTAGGTTTAATATTTACATTATTAAAATTAAAAACAAAATATTGTCCTATGCTCAGTAGCTCATTTCCTTTGGACTGGAGGTAGCATAAGAAGAAGATGGTTGTAAATTATTCTTTGTCTCACAAATCACAGATGTACATCAATGTACAGAATTTCCAATATCCAATACCAAGCTAACTTTGCTCTGGTCACATACACACATACTGCAGTCACGCCCATTCTGTGGGGGTTGTCAAAAGGCATTCTGGGAAGGAAGGTGGGGAGGAAAATTTACAACACTTCAACACAAAAGAACTCCTGGAATGCATTGAACATCACAGATTGATGAAAGAGTATCCGAGGATGGAGCTTTCCTCCATGAATTTGCTGGATAATGATTGCTTTCAAAGTGTCCCTCCTACCTTGTGTGTGTGTGTGTGTGTGTGTGTGTCAGGTATGTGAAATGCCAAAACCAGCTTTCATGAAGCAGACCCTTGGGGAGCTGGGCATTGGTACGTACAATGACATTGCCTTCATCCACCCCAACACGCCCATCATAAAAGCCCTCAACATCTTTGTGGAGAGAAGGGTGTCCGCCTTGCCTGTGGTGGATGAATCAGGTATGATCACAAACTCATCACTCCTCTTCAGATCTGTATATTGTACTGTACAGTATATATACCATATATAGCACTGAGTGGACTTATTCCCTGGTGTCCTCTGTATTATCTTCTTGCAGGCAAAGTTGTTGATATTTACTCCAAGTTTGACGTCATAGTAAGTTGGAATTATCTACATTTTCCATTAAACAGACTAAATCCAAAAAGACATTGGGCTAAGCTATCCTGTGATTTATTGAGTTGAATTAGACAACAGCTTTGTCGTGTTTGTGTGTGTGTGTGTGTAGAACTTGGCTGCTGAGAAGACGTACAACAACTTGGACATTACGGTGACCCAGGCTCTGAAGCATCGCTCCCAGTACTTTGAAGGAGTCATGAAGTGCCATAAGCTGGAAACACTGGAGACCATAGTGGACAGGATAGTTAAAGCTGAAGTGAGATTCTGGATGCATGAACACACAGACGCACACACACTTGTATATATAAATTCACTCGTCACACAACAAATCATCTCTAAACATGCATTGGGGTATATGCCTGTGTGTTTGTTAGGTGCATCGGTTGGTAGTGGTGGACGAGCGCTCCAGCATCGAGGGCATCATCTCCCTATCAGATATCCTCCAGGCCCTGGTGCTCAGCCCGGCAGGTATAGATGCTCAGCATTGCTAACCCCAACTCCCCTTCTCTCCTGGACCCTGAGCTCTCTCCCCACCCTGCCCTGTAACCCTGTCCCAGGTAGGAAACAATCAGTGTGCCCGTGGCTGGCTGTAAGGAGGCATGGTGCCAGGCCGCCTGTTTGCCCTGCTGGATGCCAGTGTTGCGGCAGTGTGACGTGGACACTGTTTTCTGCATCAGGATGAAGACCCTATCATCCTCTGTCAGCACCAAGGCTTCATTAATTATGCTGCTGGTTAATGATACACACACACACATAGAGCCCAAATCTCTTTGCGGCATGGCAGTTTACCAAAACTCGGTCCAATAAACAGGCTACTTGTGAGTCCATCTGACTTGTGTTTACAAGCCACAGTTTGCTTGTAATTGGGCAGTGTAAAAGAACCATGTGGTTTGGAAAGGATCTGCAGGATCACACCCTAAGACATAACCTGTCCCCTACGGAGGCCCTGTATATTCTGATGGTGGTGGGGACGAAGGAACTCCTGCACTGTTCCTTGGCACACAGTGGTGCTACAAGGCAGTAGGGCTGGGCGATATGGACAAAAATCTTTATCACGATTATTTGACCCATTTGTCACTATAGCGATAAATAACCAAAAAGGAGAGATAATGCTACTAGCCATAAGCATGTCAAAGAAATTTTCATAACATACAAACAAAACAATGTTTTTACGGTTAGATGGTCCAATGAAAACATATGCAAGAAATGGAGGCATTATAAACATTTTATCAAAATAACTTTATTCAGAACATTCATTAAGTGTGTTAATATCTTTCTCACCTTTGTGTGGTAAACATTTGGTTTTTTTAGATTATATATTTAGAAAATTAGATTAAATCTGGAACATGTCTACAAGCGAGCTCATAATGTGCGAGCATAAGCTTCCGTCTGCAAGAAGACGTTAATGTCGGCTTCAGCAAATCTTTGGTTCATCGCACAGCCCTACAAGGCAGCTATAAGTAGTTATGATTGGCTTGTCATAATTGCACTTTTCCTGCGGCGACTGTTTGCATTGATGTGAAGGTATTGTGATTGTATTAATGTACGTTGAAGTGAATAACAGATGCTTGCTCAATGTCTCTGCTACATCATTTTGATTCAAAGATTGCCGTGTGCCCAGACCATAAAACCTTCAGATGGGCAAAGTGATGTGAAAGAAACACGACACACATGCATAAGTCTTGTCTTCATCGTGTCCTAATATGCACTCTTCCTCTTCTTTCCAGATGCCTGTAGAGAGGAGAACCTGACAGAGTGACAGGAAGGAAGCATCAGCTGAGCTGGAGAAGTAGTGGCAGTAACTTAGGTTGAAGGCTGAGGTAGGGAGCATGAGGCTGAGCAACACCAGTCTGAGGGTCTGCAGCTGATGCCTACAGCCTACAACTGATGCACTATAGAGGCTTGGAAACCAAAGAGCTAGACTGCTTAGTGGAGGTGGAGCTCCTGCACTGGAGGATCAGTTCTCTGAATAGAACTGTTTTTTGTTTGAACACTGATATGTGTTCGCCTGCGTGCACACACACATACACACACACATAGACAGATACGTTGGGGTTATCTGCCCCAGAGAGGTGTGGAAGTTCAGATCGGTTATAATGAATTAGGGCTTCAGTGTTTGGGCCGTGTAGTTATGATCACGCTGCTCTGTCATTTTATTTTATTTCATTTTAGCAGTGCCAAGTCACGTTTTGTATTGTGACTCCTACCAAGGCAAACATCGTACACTGAATGACCACCTATCTTCACCTCAAAGAAAACAGCCTCTTTCTCAATATTTGACGTAGAAAGGTAAACATTTACAGACGCGTTTGGTTTTTTTTTAGCAAAACTACATATTACGCACAATGTGGCCATTTCATGACTGTTGCTGTTAAAAATTTCTTGTACAATGCCAATTGGAGGAATTGATGCCCAATCTTTATTTGTGCCTTTTGCTTGCCCTGCCCACCCCACCTAACACGGTACAGTATTTGTCTCCTTTGACTTTTTGTTGTGCCACAAAATGCGTTTATTTAGAATTTTTCAGAAATTGTAGAAATGTCAATGTATAAAAGTTAAATTGTCAAAATTCACCTTCGACTTTGAGTTTGTTCAAATTGCCCTTTGTTGTAGTTTATATAATTAAAATGTTTAACCCTCAGAAGTTTGAAGAAATTTCATTCCACTTCAATAGATTTGATTCTGTCTAAAAAATCCCAAATGAATGCATCTTGAAATTATTTTTGGCACAAAACCATCCAAACGTCAAGGTGAAAACAACTGTACAGTAATAAGTCTATCAACCAAGAAATATGAGGGATGAATTGTTTTCACTCTTTCAACATAGTGATTTGGGGTCACATTGTGATGGAGGGGTTGCATTGCTGTTAAGACGGAAACGAAAGATGTCATTTTTAGACTCTTAAGCCTTTTTTCCCCCATTTATTTTCAATTGTGTCCTACTTGTTTTGTGTTTCCTGTGTTATCTATGTGAGCAGTGGGTGTCAGATATCTGATACTCCGTTCACAAACATGCAACACAACATGGCGTCTCTGATCTGGACTCTGTATGCTGTAGCTCGACAGGACTCATCTCCATCTTTCACTGTAAATAGGATCGTTTTCAGGAAACGTGCCAGAGAAAGCTTTATTTTTATGAATGTTTCAGAAGATCATGTTTAAAGAGGCTGCAGTTTTAATATTTGTAAATATTTTGTGGCAATATGTTCAATTCAAAGACACTTTGTATCTGATCAAGATGTACTGTAAATGTGCAAGCATGAGAAATTACACTTCAACAGTTATGAATGTTCTTTGTTTTACTTTTTCTATTTTTCTGGCTGCAGAAAAATAAATGGACACTGAATGTACTTTAAAGTTCTGCTCTAGCCCATTTGTTTTAGTCTATCATGAAGTAATGCATCGTTTCATTGCTATTTTTTCCATTCTGAATTATTTATCAAAGTGCCTTCACTTGGAATAATAAATTCACCAAACTGAACCCAGGAACAACTCTACTGGCCGACCCTGCACTCCCCCTTCTCAAGCCTTGTGTTTACGTGACTATATGCAGAGGCACAAATTCCTAATTTCAGTGTGTGATAGGGTAAATTCATGCTCTAAATTACTAACTTCTCTCAGATTTAGTATTTGGCACCCTATTAACCACCTTAGACACACAGTCACCCAACTTCCTTTAGCATGCATGCATGGTGTTCAGCTACAGCCAGTTTAGCAATAGCGTCATAGTAGGCTGCTGTACTTTAGTCTGTGAACGCTATCTGATCTATCATAGATCCAGTACGTAAAAATCTGAAAAAGCAGGTCCGAAAGGCATATTTGTACAGCAGTGATAGTTAGGTATGTGCACCAAGCTTCAGGACTGCGTAGTAAAAGCCCTTGATGGCCTTTAACCCCCTCTTGTGTTGGTGGTTTTAATACTCAGTGCTTGATCGCTGACACTACTTGTGGCTGCTAGTTGTACTGCAGCTCTCTCCAGCTGATAACCGTGTTATCAGATGATAATGACTCATGCATTGCCTCTTCCACTTCTCCAGAGTTCACCTGTTAGAACCAGTTGAAGTTGATTTCACAGTAGGGAAATTGGTTGGGCTTTTTTACGTTGCTGAGAGAACTAATGTTTCTCCAGGCCAGAGACGGCCAAGCAACCATCATCAAAGCTCTGAGCTGTTGAACTCTCAGCCCTCTAGTGTTGTTTCTCCATGGTCTGCTGCCCTGAGGATATTTAGACCCTGCTGGAACATTGTGAAGCATGCACGGGGAGCAGCCACAAGGTGACACTGTAGTACATCATTCAGGCAGTCCAGCCAAAATTAGTTTTTAGAGAAGATAGGAATCCCAACCCATAATAAACCATGAACTGACTCTCACTGAATATGCAGGTTCTAGTTAGAAATGCATGATTTTTGTGCTGTGCTTTTAAAAAAAATCTCTCTAGGAAATGGTTGGAGTGCAGTAGGAAGTTTTTGATGCACTTAAGGTTGCCTTTAAATGAGGCAAAGGTAACATCAGCAGATCTGATGGACTTCCAAATGAGGGGTAAAACCAGACTGGACTGACTCCAGACAATCTGCTTTGATCTCCCAATCTCCCCTGTGATATTCAGCACTGGGAAAGCCTCCTCTACACCTTGTAGCCCTAAAGCAGGAGACGAAGGAGGGCTCTACTACCCCCCTCCTGTTCTGACTAACCATCTCTCTCTCTCTGTCTGTCTGTCTGTGTCTCTCTCTCACTCACTCTCTCTCCCAAATACACACACACATCCACCATCCACACCCACACTGGACTTTCTTTTGAAAGTGTAGGGGCTGATTTAAAATTCTCCTTCTTCAGAGCGTGTCATGCATTTTATATGCATGGTGAGTGAGAGAGGGGCTTGCGAGGGGCTCTAGCCCAAATGAACTTCTCTCCTCTGTTGCTTTCCTCAGGGACAGAAATTTATATATATATATATTTACACACCACCACTTTCCTTCACTCTCTTCCCTCATTTTCTCTCACCCACTCACTCTTTCAACATTAGTTTTACTGCATCATGCTTTTCACAAATTCTACGGAGCAGCAGAGGACCCTTGCCTTTGAAGACAAGTGTGATCAGAACAGAAGCAGAGGGTGTAAAAACCTGGCCTCAGGGCATTTGGTTTTTTACACTCATGTTTAGCAGCGTATGGAGCAGAAGAGGGAGGCTGACAAGTGCTGTGTTTGGGGACAGCTTTGATGTCTGATGGGGTGCGGCTGCTCTGTTTCTGCACAATTCCTCAGAACTGGCTCCTGTGTATTGCAGACGGCCATGTTGACACAGCCAGCCCTACATAGCATTGGCTAGATAACTCCAAATGGACAGCAGAGCATTTTAAATATATTGCTGTCTGCTTGCCTCTCTCTTACTCACATGCACACACTCAGAGATCAAGCTAAGAATGATTTAAAAGCTTGTTGACACATTGTTCTCTGAGCCTCAGGCTTGCACACAGAAACAAACCAGACTCCGATTGCTGGAGAAATCTGGTTTATTAGGAACAATATGATCCCGCTAGCTTATTGTGGATATAGCAGTAAACAACAGAAACACATTTCACTTTGTAAGTGCTACAGGTTTGAGATTATAGACATAAAACAGTACAGCAACCATAGTGCCTACATTCATATATGCACAGAGAATATTAAAATGACAGTATATTGCTGTTACACTGTTATTTCTAATAACGAATCAGCCTCTGTATTTCTCTTATGTACACATCATTGGGAATATCACACGCCATGTTCCACTGGAGTGAAAATGGTGTGGCTTATAATAACTGACAGGCAAAGGTTAAGTCTGGCAGGTCTTTACAAATAAGCACTGTATATCATTGGAGCACAACATTGACAAAAGTTAAGTTGATGTAGTACAGTAACACCAGACAAACCCTTCACAGAGAGGTCGCAAAATCTCACTGAATAGACTTTCACTGAAGTCTAAGTAAAGCGACGTGTATTCTCTTTAAGCTACTTTTTTTTTTTTAATTAAAAAGATTAATTACAAGTTAACTTTGGTTTCCAGCTTTCTAGAACTATACTGTTAACGTTGTGGCAGTTTAAGCTGTAAGTGAAAGTTAAATCAGGACTTGACAGTATAGCAGCCTTAAGCCAATATTAATACAATACACAGAAATTCACCTTTAAACATTTTTTCTTGATACAATAGCAGCCAGAAAATATTGTAGTTACAGTGTGATTCCATAGAATAGAAAAAACGTGAAACATAACTGATTATTCCAACATAGTATTGTAAAAATCTGTGATCTGGTACCTCTCAATAAATAGAAAATGCAACTCCTTTGTTGTTATTTGTAACATCTTCTACGCTAATCTATTATAAATATGGTTATACATTGTGAGTATTCATTGTGTAAAGACAATATTTTTCAGCCATGCAACAAAGAAGTTGAAGATTTTCAATGAGAGAAAAAAAATCACTTTTCCATGATTGACTTGCTAAGTGTACAACAAAATATGTTTTATAGCCTAGGCTTTACCAAATTTTCTATCAGACTGTAACACAAGACAAACATCAATAAAACAGCCTGAAAATAACAAATCAGTGTTGCATTTGCAGACTGAACGCGTTGCAGCTAGGGAGAAGGAACATTTCAGGCCCCGACACACAGGACAGTGTCTGGGCTGCAAAGTCCTACACAGCTGAAATCCTTGTGTCTCGCTATTCCACTTACAGTTATCTGTGGCTAGAGAACCAAACTAGGTTTTCGCAACCCATGTCAACAACAGTCTTTGTCAGTATGCATTCTAGCATTACCAAGTGGGGCCTCTCTTTGTCCCCTCAGAGTCAGGCCAGCAACAGCTGGAGGACACATGTTGACAGGGTTTGGCACTTCAGCTCTGAAACCTGGGTGAGGCCAAACAATCTGACCAGAAACGGATCAAAGGAAGAGAGACCGAAAAACTTCCACAGAGGTAGAAAATAGAAAAGTGATGCCATTGAAAAAAGGAAAAGGCTGTCACAGGGTGCTATTGTAAGCCAGGTTGTGCTGGGGTATTTGTGTCTTCAGTTGAAGAATTGTAGCAGATGGAGAGGCCTTGCTCACTTCACTTAGCTTGAGGAATGCACACTTAAACCTTGTCCATTTACGTTGCGTGTTTCCACTCCCTTCTTTTCTTACTCTGCTAAATGCAATGATTTATTTACTTCCACCTTACTCGTTTCCACTGCGTTCATTGTTTCCTTCAGGATTTTCAGCAAGACGTGACATTTTCCGTACTTCTCTATCAGTAACAACGGGTTTCTTGCGCTACCCAGAATGCTTTTCACTCCTTAACAATTTTATTCTCCTTCTCTCTTGCTATGGTAAAACCACAGATTCCATAGTTTGGTGTGCTGCAAAAATAAACCAACTTAACATGACAATCAAGGAGCTTTCAAAACTCTGCAAAGCAAGCTCAGTCAGGCTCAGTCTTCCACTGGCCCTCCCTCTATTGAAGGCCAGGGACAGTATAATGGTGCTGTGTGTTCCAAGTTCACTGGAGCTCTCGGTATTTGAGGAGTGAAAGCAGTAGACACACACTGCTGGTTGTAGCGAGCTGTTTCCATTATACATTCTGAGCATCTGTTGTGCGGAGGAAGTCCTTTGAAGGACAACTGGGGTGGGGTGGGGTGGGGGGGGGTAACCAGAATCCACAGTTCAAACGGGGTTCTTCACCCTAACAAGCAGGGGTGGGGCTGTGGCCGTTTCCTCTCCAGTGCGAGCGTAGTGATCATCATTGTCCTTGCACCCCCATCATCAAGTCCTTCAGGGGAGGTCCTGGATGAGCTTTCTTTAGCCACACCGACACATGCAACGTCTACACTAACACTCAAGGTTCATGCTATAACTAGTACAGAGACAGGCAGAACTAAACAAGACGCATGCCACTGAGCTCTCGCTTTTCTCCAAGCCCTTAGTCGTCTTCAACTTTGTGCGATTGCATTTAAGCTGCCTCTTTTGACATCCTTTGCTCTGTGTAGGCAGTGAATCTGTTTCCTTCTATTTTTTTTTCATCTGTGCCTTTGTTTGGAAGAGGAAGGGTAAAGAAGCGGGAGTTTATGACAGCAGGCTTTGAAGAGAGCCAGGTTTGGGCTATTGTGATGGGTGTCTCAGAGGTAGGCAGGGGCATCTTTGAAAGGAAAAAGGAGAGAGTAACAAGGGCGCAGGAGGAGGGAAAGAACTAAAGTCAAGGTGACTGAAAGAGGACTCGTTCACTTCTGTGTAAGGTATGCTCCGATGGTGAGGCTAGCTGCCCCTAGTGCAGCCAGACCGAAGACCGTCTTAATGGAGGGCCAGGAGCAACTGAACACGGAGTCCCTCTGTCTGTCATACAGCTCCACAAAGGCATCCTGAGAGAGAGAGACAGACAGACAGACAGACAGACAGAGAGTTAATAGCATGAAAATTGTGTGCGCTTGCTTGTTGCTGCAGTCGTATGTCTGGGGATGCAAGTCCCTTTGGCCGACACCAAATATGAGTGTTATTTCACCCATGCAGCAAGCAGATCCATTACAATTCAGTGGCCCTCACATCCTCCCACACACACACCCCGACGCCCCTCATAAGCATACAGAGGCACACATTGATTACACACACACACTGAAAACACAGGATTCACTAAAACATCCAATCCCTAAGCACTGAATCCAGCGATTCAGTTCTTCTTTGGCATACTGACGGGCGCTGCAGCACATAAGCATAAATATATTAATGCCACATACAAATCAGCAGGTGTTTCATAGTCTTAAAAAAAAAAGCTGTTGGTGCAAGCAGGATTTTCAAAAGAGATCTGTGTAACACACGTGTCTGCATGTATGGTTTGGAGAGCAAATACGAATGGCTGTGTCTAATGCGAGGAAATGCAGACATCCACTTATAAGCCTTGACAGCAGGACCAGCTGTACAGGAAGTCATGACTAAGATCTAAGACCCCCTCCCACACACACACACACACACACACACACACACACACATATAAGTAGTGCACAATACTACACAGATTAGAGTGGAACGTGTGGTTGTACTTTGGAGAGGGTCAGGGAAGGCAGCAGTTTGGAGGATATGGTGAGAAGCCTGACAGCAGAAATGTGTCCTATTGAATGTCAACCTCTTTGCCGTGTACCAAATCAAATTGGTGGTGGTATAAAACTACATATTTGGGCTCCTTTGATGCCAAAGCCGAAGATGAAACTTGGCCTATCTGAGAACAATGGTGAATTGTTAAGTTTAATTCACTCTAATGTTATTGTGTCGGTTCCCATGGGAGCGTATCTATTTAAATCCATCTTAATGTAACTCACCTACAGTAATTATTGTATAATTCTTACAGGAATAGTGCGTGCATTTGTTCGACCTTGATCCAGTAGAAGGAAAACTGGGTCATCATCCTCTGAGCGTCACATTTTAGTGTAATATTTCCTATTAAACCAAAACCCATAAAAGGCTGAAAAAGGGATACCCGTTTCAAAGTGCT
Organism: Gephyroberyx darwinii; assembly: GCA_900660455.1. Lineage (NCBI taxonomy): Eukaryota > Metazoa > Chordata > Actinopteri > Trachichthyiformes > Trachichthyidae > Gephyroberyx > Gephyroberyx darwinii. Next base: position 42,692 of record CABFOQ010053750.1, read on the forward strand.
ACAGAAAGACAAAAGTATTTCCTGTCTCCCTCTCCTCCCTTCCTTTCCTGTGGCATTCCTCAGGCTGGGGGCCAGTGACACACAGAGGAAGGATCAGCACTTTCTTCCTGGTTTAGGCCCTCTGGTATCAAAACACGCCGAGCTCTAAAATCACCCAGCAACATCTTTAACGGCCCGGCGCTTCCTTGGTTATAGTTCAGCTATTTAATTATCCAGGACTGAAATGCGTTGAATGGAAAACTAGAGAGCAAAATGTCAGATTGCTATTTTGAAGGCATGTAACAGCCTGAATGGGCCCCTCTTTCAGTGATGATACCCCCCTCCCCTTCTAGTGAAACAGTATTCAGGTATTAATTAGGGAACAAGCACTTCAGTCAGACCTCCAACTGAGAGGAATGTGTTCGCAGTAGGGCTCCTCTGGCAAAAACACAGCCTCCCTCTTTTTTCCACCTACTGCCGGTAACAAAAAACACTTTGCTGAGACAACAACAGAAACCAGTAACTGGGTCCCACCGCAAGTGCACGTGACTGACCACTACAACGGCACGACAAATGGCAAACTCATGATGCGTGTCCTCAATATTTCCCAGACAGTCGGCATAGATTATCATCTATATGAGTCTCACATAACAGCAGCTCCGTTACAGTAAGAGGTTCGCTGGGGGAAATGATGGCTGTTTAAAAGAATCCCACTAGGCCATGGACTGTAATAACTCCAGAGGGACAGTGAGCTGCAGACTTGCCAACAGGGGAGTGCTGAGAAAGAGGGAGTCAGGTGGATATCATGAGACTGAGGCATGCTATCACGCTCCACTTCAGCTCCCAGGACTTTTTCACCCACACGTTAGTAAGCAGCACCGCCACAACCATGTGAGCATTGTGAAAAACAAACACTGGCTCTCTTTTTTTTTTTCTCCTCCACTTCTCCTCTTTGTCTCAACTGTCAGTCTTTTTCCTTCTGCACCTCCCGCATTGATTCTGGTTCTGAAAATGACCGTAAACCATTAAGGACAAGAAGGACACGGAGAGTTGACCCAAGCAGGATAAAACATCTGTTTTCGTCACATCAGCAAAAGACTTCATAATCATCAAGAACTCCCATCTTTGCCCTTCAGCAAAACCATCTGCTATCAGCAGCAGGTGGGGGACTGGGGAGTGAAGGTTACAGTCCTCTACAGTATTCATACTGCTATTCAACAGTGCTTTGTGGATCAATGCCTTTTAAAAGGTCACAGCAGCCCAATAGAAGCCAAGAATCCAAAGGGAAAATCCCAGTAGCCAGTCTAGCAAGGTCTAGCAAAATCCCTCTCCTTCAACAGCACACAATAAACCCCTTGGAGACACACACACACACACACACAGAAAGACCTGTAAAGGAGACAGACTGGAAAACGAGGAGAGGATCCCATACTCGGCCATGGGGTGGCAGCTTGTTGCCTGAGTGTCATGGTTACCGAGTATGGAAGCTTCACACATGATTTGCTTTTCCCACCAGCAGGAGAGCGTCTTGCCTCGACCTCTGATTTGTTTTTCACATGAATTCGGACCTCTGGGCTATGCTTGCTGTCTTTCTTATAGACATTTACACTATTCTCTTCGCATAGACAGGCCCACACTGTCTGAGGGAAACAGGAAATTCCAAACATTTTGCTAATTCATCTGGGTATGCCCCGTTATTGGGAATGATCTCTATCCTTGTGCGGAACAGAATGAGTCATCTTGTGTGCTTGGCTAGCTCTGTTGAAATCCAAGCAGCGCCGCTTGCCAAAACAGAAAAATGATTAGGCAGTCATCTCTGTTTCAGGACATTTCTGTGGGTAATTGTGGGCAGCCTGAGCGTTCTTCTCATTCAGGGAGAGAGAAAGGGATGTGGGTTAAAGTTCAACCTGTAATTAAAGTCCCTGTTGTGGCTTCGCTGCTATATTCACCACCGAACCGAGCTTCTCCCCACGCTCTGTTTATTTCCTAAGCGTTCACATATAGTACTTACTATACTGTATACACTGCTTCACCTCTCAGCCCTTTGGTTTTCTAATGAGGTTCTTGCAGATGTCCCCAAAGCTAATTAAGCTCAAACAAAACCAATTCAGGAGCATGTGGAGGAAGGGAAGTAACAGGAGATAGAGAAAAACATGTAGGGAGGGCATGAATGTGCATTTGTTTTGATCAAAATACATTTACATCTCTCCCTCTGTTTGCTTTGTAGAAGCCTCCTCTCCAGATACAATACAGCAGGACAGCAACCTTACATCTGGCAACAAGGTCAGTTCGATCAAGTCTCTGGAGTGTCATCCATCGACCCGCCCAGTGAAAAAGAGATGACAGAGGAGTTTGTGGCAATACTGATTACCCAGTGAATCCCCTAGTGTCAGCACAGCCAAACAGCTAGGAGCTAAGGGCCCTGGGCCACTGGACTATACTATCAATACTGCAGTGCTTGGAAACAGCAAACTCAACGCCCTTGGGCAGACCAACAAGAAAATGACAATTATACACAAGAATAAGAAAAACAGATTTTCCTTGTCAGTAATAATTTCAGGTATGAAAATGATGAGCACTAATAATTATCCTTCGATTGAACATGGTGTATCTTTGCAACTGTACCATCAAGGCCTAGAAAAATGTTTTGAGTATAAAACCACTGAAATTCACAACAGAGGTGACTAGTTACAATAACCTGCCACCTTTAAAGGTAACACAGAGTCATCCTATTTCCTGTAACAATAACGTCAACTAATCCTGGGTATTATTATTATTGAACAAAATTCTTGCCAGTGGCAAGAATAAGGTTTTGTATTTGGTTTCAGGGGATGCTTTAGACAAATTCAAGGTTGTGGTGTTGTGTTGACAGTCAACACCCTTCCAGACTGACTTGTAAATACTCCAAATTTCACCAGGGAAACTATTAGCCCCTTAAATGACCGGACAGCGTGGTAACTATGGAGTAACATCATTGGCATTCAGAGTGATATTACAGATGACACAGACAGTCAAGAAAAAAGAGAGAGGAAAGGAGAGGAAGGAAGCTTCAACTGGAAACAAAGGAGATGGGGAAACCATTTCATTTTCCCAATCACTGTTATTGACTGCTCGTTTTTCATACTTGGCAGACTACCTTCAACAGACAGTCATCACTTTGGACTCAGAAATACAGAAAGAAAAACTGTTTTAATGGATACTGCCTTTAAGCATCATAAATATTCAAGCATATGTCAGCAGCAGAATTGGTGTGTTTACAAAACAGTGCTCTCTCCCACGGGACTGTGCCTACTCCACTGGAACATGCAACGTGATAGCCAGTAAATCACCCACACTCCTCATGACACTACGTGATTTTATTGTCTCCATTATTCATTGTCTAAACCGCCGGATAAATGGGAATTGCAACTTTAGACATGAGACTTTGGTTTCTTTGGAAATGAGTAACGCTTCAATGATGGGTTTGATTTTCTGGAAAACATTTTCTAACTATTCCATTGACCTTGACTTGATCCAAGATGAAACAAAGGACTGAGTGACGTTGCTGGCCCAGGGGAGTGTTTCCCCTCCTGTTGCTCACCTTCCCATCTCCTCTCGTCCTGCACTCTTGGTGTATAGGCTCTGCACACCTTATTGAAGCTCAGAACATACTCTATCATTTACAAGCAGTCAGTACTCGGCATACTGCACGCACAGCAAAGAAACATCAAAGCAAAGGTAAAGCCACAGACATGCATGGCAACTCAGACAATCCCTTTCTCTCAAAATAACTCAGACAACCTCTGCAACTCAGACAATCCCTTTCTCTCAAAATAACTCAGACAACCTCTGCAACCCAGACAATACCTTTCTCAGTCTTCATAATAGGCTAGCCCTGTGGTTTTGACCTTGGGGCCTATTTCAGTTTCAAAGTAATCATCGATCAAAAACCCTACCCAATACAACAATCACCAATTGGCACAATGGATCCCACAAATAGATACAATGTAACAAAAAAGGGATGTCCGCATTATCTGAGGATGTGTGCATTGAGCCCATCCGGTCCTCAGCAGAGGGGGAAGTGATAGAATAGTAACAGAAGAGTATGACTGCTGTGCTGCTATAAATATCAGGAGGCTTCGTCCCAGGTCCTGGTTCAGGGCTGCCCAATCTAATAAAGCTGCTCTCATGTCCGCTGCTCAGTCCATTTAAAGGCCAGTGGTGACGTGTAAGAGGAGAGGAGAGAATGGAAAAGCGCCGCTGACTCATCTTCCACACTTGAGGGTAGGGGGGGTGGGGGGTGTGTATGTGTTGGGAGTGCATTAGAACAGGCTTGAGAGGCCTTCCAGTCAAGACAGGATGTCTGCCACTTTGGTGTCTAATAGCTCTCTGTTTTCTCCAAGGAAGCCTTGCATAGAACATTGACTGCTGCAGTGACGTCTGTGTGGCTTCAAAACCATACAGCCCGATTCCATGTGAACCATGCAAGAGCCAATAAACTACTCTGGGTGGTTTTGTAAAACTATTCACTCAGAAATGCAAGAGCACTCTTGTAAAGAGCCTCTTGGTAAAGGAAAGTGGTATGTGTGGCATTTAAAGCACGCAGTAGCACTCCATGTCATGCTTGACAATCACCCTGTGGTCTGGGGTTAATGATTAGACGCCAAGGGAAAACTCACATCTCAGTTCAAGTTTTGTTCCATATTCCCTAATGACACTCTATCACTTTGAAATCAGCTTTGGACTGCTGTGTGCAGAAACCAATGTCCCATGAGGAAAGGAGGAACAGTTATTGACCTAACCATTAGTGAATGAGAGTGTGTGAGAGCCCCTACAGCCAACCTCCTCGGCCTGTGTTGTTCAGATGGAGTCTTCCGATAGAGGCTCACAGACCGTGGGAACCAGTAGATTCCCAGGTGGCCTGTAGCTTCTCTTGTGACAAACACAGCCCATGGGAGAGTTTCATTTCCTGTGACAAGGGCACCACACTCCTTCAAGCCTTAAAAGTCATATCCACTGACCCGTTACGACCACACAACCACCATGTCAGCAGGCAACTCCTGCAGAGCTGAAAATAGACTGACTGATCTGAGCCCAGACCCACTAACCGACTACTGTATATGGAGTAATAAATGGGGCGTATGGGAATACCATCTGCAGGCATTCGCTCTAATGTCAGTTGCATATGGTAGCTGACTGTTCTGCAGTTGCAGTTTGAAGCTAATTGTCATTTGGGACCAATCTTCTTGAATTTATGAAATTATTGCATTCAGCTTTGCTATTTTTGTAGTCGTGTATACATGTGAGAGAGCCTTTTTGTTTCAAGGCCCTGGAGGGGAAAGATTACACAATCCTGGAAAAAAGTAGGTCTTTCCAGAAGGCGGTGATTGGCTCTTAGTAAAAGCCTTCAGTAGTTGTTGCCGTTAAGTCACTTCCTGTGCCAGACGCTGTGGGGATGACATCATTGTCTGGTTTGAGACTATGGCTCTCTGTGGTAGAGCCAACTATGGTTAAATCACAGTCTATGCCGGTAACTAGGGAAGGACCAGAGGCAAGCCAAACATGTAGTCATACTAATACCGTGGAGAAAGGGCGGAGGAGCAGCTGGGGAGAGCTACAGTTGGTTAGACACTATAACTAAGAGGTTTGTATTTGTTTTGAACCTTTAACTGGCAACGAAATCTCAGCCCCACTTTTAACCTAATTCAAACCACAACAAAATAGCCGACCTTCCACGCTCACCAAAACGGGAATGTAGTGATTTCTTTTGATGAGATCCTGACTTACCCCTTTCATTTATGGAGTGATGCAAAACAAGTAGCCTGTAATGCCATCTAATAGAGAATTAATCATGTCAGTGGAGGAGAAAGTATTAGAACATCAAAGCTAGACAGCCCCTGCATCACACAGTCTCCCCTTTCAAACAGGAGACGTCTTGTAAAGTAGGCCTCTAATGAAAGCTCGTCAGTTTTGGCAACAAGATAGTGGAGCAGTTTACGTGACTGGCGTACATGAGGCCTGGTTTCAGGTTCTTTGGCGTCCTCTGTGTACCCATGTAAATGAGAGCGGCCACAGTCTGGGACAGGAGCGCTGTGAGCAGAAGAGGCAGAGGATCTCAGATGTCCATTAATGTCGGGGAAAACAATAATCTGTTTGAGGGACAGCCCCCTCAGGAACCTCTTTGAAGTGGGGAGAAGAGGAGCTAATACTCGCTGAGATCTTTCCACTAAGTCACAGTCAAGACGGTTGTCATCTATCATAGTTATATTAACACTTCCTTGAAAAAAAAGTACAAGAAACTCAGGTGTAACTATGGTAAGGAGAGCAGGCTTCCTACAGACGGAAGACTGAAAATGGGGAATGCGTGACGAGACATCCCTGTCCTGCATGGAACATGAGGTCATTTTGAAACAGGGGGAAGGGGAAGGAACAATCAGTCTTACACAACTCAACTTCACAGCTAGAACCTCACAGCCTTCCTCTACACAACAATATAGCCGTCTACACATAGCCTGTTTTATGTTTGATTGTCAAAGCCAACATTATGAAAAGCGCTCCATGAAGATAATTAACTCTTATTTTCTCCACCAAGAATAGTTCCCCTCCCCTTCTCTTCCTTTCTGAGACCGGGGGAAAAAGTTCAGCAACCTCTCTCAGGCAACCAGCTGATTTTCATTCAGGCTGGGGGAGAGGAATGAGAGGAATGCATTGATGTGTGGAAACAAACAACTGCACTGTGTGTCTGAGAGGCCTGATATGAGAAGCATTCAGCCTTAGATAACTAAAGTCTACTGCCGAACTAAGATGAACGACACACAAGGAACATAGTTTACAACATTTGAATTACGTAATAAAAATAAAAGGCTACAACACCCTTCCTTGGGATCGGCCGACATTCCTCATTTATCTGACAGTCCTCTGTATTGGCCTGAGAGTTGGGTTGGACATTGCCTCTTTTCCCAGATCTTGTTCCTTTCTTTGGCCAGCCATGTCTGATTTCAACATACGTCAAAGAGTGGAGGGAGCTATCCCGGGCAGCTAGTTTAAAAAGGCTGATTGATTGAACTCTCTAGAGCAGGTAGGCTCAGTCAGAGCTGTGTGACCTTCCCTGTCCCTATGCAGAACGGAAACAAGCACAGTCTCCCTGATGAATGACAATAAGTTGCCCATTGTGATATTTTCAGACTGGTGTGGAAAGCTGGTGCGAAAAAAAGTGTGGAAAGCTAATAGGGTAGATGTCACTTTCATAACAGAGAAGGTTTTTAAGCATTTTCTCAACAGCTCCCTGGAATAATCCATGGAAAATGTCATTAGTGGTGTTGGGTAACTGCCTATTGTTTTCTACAGAGACAATATTAACAAGTAGCCTCGATTGCCGGTGCACGGTGAAGATTAAAATAGAGCGTGGCATTTTAATTCACACTGGAAAACATAAGTACATTTAGCTGGGACTGTTCCAAGATTTATTTTTATATTATGCCATGTAATGCCCATGAGGATGTTTCACGGCACCACCGGAACGTTCTTCTACTTTCTAGTCAGCAGACATATCAGCTGAGAATCAGATGATTGTTGTGTCAGATGACTTGACAAGTTGAACGCTGCTTTATTTAAGTCACTTTTTTATGGTATGAGCCTAACCTCCCTACGTACAGCATCTAAATCGATCCAACCATTTTCCTCTACTAGGGCTCTCCTCCTTGCCCTTCGATCTCTCCTCCTCCTCCTCAGCCCTGTTAGCCTCAACTCCTGATCAAAACTACCTAATCACCTCTGCTGCAGTCCATCCATTTCATCCAATGATCATTTTTAACCCATTGCCCTCTTTTCCCTCTAATGGAGAGATGTGTGCTCAGTATCCTGCCCCCATTATTTTGAATAGAGATAAAGTGCGAAGCGGAGAAGGTCAAGGCGTTTCCACTCTGGAACTGTTGGATGAGCAACTATTAGGATAGATTGGGTGGTAATGGAAAATAAGCCAAATGCCAAAGCCAATTGATATTTTGCAGTTACCACAGTGTCAATGTTCTTTTCCAATGTTTTGGGCTCTTTATTCACAAATCTGGGAGATATTTTTCCCCTTTCCCAACAGCAATGTTCACAATCAAGTGCCATAACATTTCCAAGAAGATGAATGAAGCACTTTATAGGTCTAATTACTGAGTTGATTAAATTCTGGTGGTTAGATTTGTGGATGTAAACCCTGTCTAGACATGTCACGGAGCTAACGTTTCTCTATAAAGCAAAATGGAACCGCACATAACTGGATCCAGGCATCATAAAAACTCTCTTTGATATAAGTCACACGTTGACTGCATCCTTACAGCATACACAGGCCTCCATCATTACTGTATTGCCAAAAAATACCAAAAATACGACCAAAGAAGAAAGGGATTCACTGTCAGATCTGCTTATTTTCAATTCTCCCCATTGTCTTTGAACTATCTGTCATTATTTGAAGTTATAATGACAGCCCAACAACCAATTAAAGGTAGCGCATCCACCGTCGACGCTGTGCAATTGATGAAATATAACACCGTGGCAATACTGGGTATGCCCCTGCTGGCATGATTTCCCTGTCAGTAGTAGTAGGCAATACTAGACCTCTGAAAGCAGCAGGGGTTATCTGTGATAGCGACAAAATGTCTGTTCACTTTGGCAAGTTGACAGATTTTGCTTGTAGGTATGGGAGGACATGAACAGTTCAGAATGCAGTTTCGAGTTTCAAGTTTATCTGATCGCTGCTCCGAAACCATACGTAGCAAACTTCCCTTGGCACGCTTTCATCTTCTCAGCATCAGGAGCCCATCATTTTCTCCACACTTCAAAACTAATCAGTCCCCCATCAAAAGTGACTGCCAACGGGGCGGTGGGGGTGTGAGCTTGCCTGCTACAGACGCCACCTGAAAGCAGTCAGCATAAACGTGCTAAAACGTGGGTCCCGCCAAGGTCTTTTCACAGACACATTTTCCCCCTTTATTTAGCATTGCTCCAAAGAAACAAAATGACAAAGACTAACATCTATCTTCATACATCACCTGCATATACACATACTGTTTTACTAGGTTAAGAGGATCTGCCTCCTTCCTTCCTTCCTTAACACAAATCACTGGAAATGCTCAGTTAATAGAACATAGTCAAAGTGATATTT